>JALGBA010004284.1:0-182500 GCA_023970755.1 Azemiops feae
ACAGGCTTCAATGATTACCGTCCGGTTGCACTGACATCCACCATCATGAAATGCTTTGAGAAGCTGATAAAAGACACTATTGTATCTAGCCTCCCGCCAGCATTTGACCCGCTTCAGTTTGCCTACCGACCAAATCGCTCTACGGAGGATGCTATTTCTTCCGTTCTCCATCTGAGCCTGAAGCACTTGGAGGAAAGAAATACTCATGTGCGTTTGCTGTTTGTCGACTTCAGTTTGGCGTTTAACACAATCATTCCCCAGCATCTAGTAGACAAACTGGGCCTTTTAGGCTTAAACCCTCCTTTGTGCAACTGGATTCTGGATTTTCTTACCAACAGGCCCCAATATGTGCGAGTTGGAACAAATACCTCAAATACCATTTTCTTGAGCACAGGTTCTCCTCAGGGCTGCGTCTTAAGTCCGCTGCTGTTCACCCTGTTGACCCATGACTGCTGTGCTAGGTTTGCCACCAACCATATTGTGAAGTTCGCAGATGATACAACAGTAGTGGGCCTTATTCAGGATGACAAGGTGGAAGCTTACTGCAAGGAGGTTGAGGGGTTGGTGAACTGGTGCAAGGAAAACAGCCTAGTTTTAAATACAAGAAAAACCAAAGAGATCATTGTTGATTTCAGAAAAGGCAGGCACAGGCACACTTCTCTGTGCATTAATGATTCACCTGTGGAGATGGTTACCAGCATCAAATTCCTGGGTGTGCAGCTAACGAGTTGGCTGACTTGGTCGCTAAACAGTGAGAAACTGGTGAAGTGGGCACAGCAGCGCCTGCATTTTCTGCGCCGCATGAGAAAAGCACATCTTCCTTCCCCTGTCCTGACCACTTTCTACAGGGGGACAATCGAGAGCATCCTGTCATACAGCATCACAGTCTGGTTTGGAGGCATCACTGCTTCAGACAGGAAGGCGGTACAGAGAGTGGTGACGATGGCCGAAAAGATCATTGGCAGTTCCCTCCCTACCATCCAGGACATAGCACAGAAGCATTGCTTGAGCAGGGCCCGCAAGATTTTCTGGGACACTACACATCCTCTTCACAACCTGTTTTCCTTGTTACCTTCTGGGAGGAGGCTTCGTGGTATCCGTAGCAGAACATCCAGATTCAGCCATAGTTTCATTCCATACAGCATTAACCTTGCGAACTCTCAAACTTCCTCCTTGCGTTATATATTCAAGATGGACAGTATTTAATATTTATTTGCTATGTATATGTAGGGATGTGGGTCTATATATATGTTGTACATAGTATGTTTAGGTGTGTGTCATGTATATGTTTCACTTTGAGAGCGGGCAACTAAATTTCATTTTTTATGTGTGCCATTGTGCCCACAATATAAAAATGACAATAAAGGTTATTTATCTTTATCTTTATCTTTATTCAAGTCTGCCTGAGAATGAATGCATTTGAAGATCTGTACAGCCCCAGTAAATGCCGTATTTGCTTCTACAGCTTCAATTCTCAGAAACATTGGCCATTGAGGAAGAAAAGTGGTTTACAGTCATTTTGTTATATTGCAAACAGAAGAGTACCTTTGAGTTCAGCTTCACTTCTGGGGACCACATCTATGCTTTAGCAACATTGGAAAAGTGTCTGTGATTGCCTGCTTCTAGGATATGTTTTCAATTATCCAGTTTTGTCAGCAGCTCCAGGATTTCCAGGTAATCCCCCATCCAAATCTTGATCAGGTTTGGCTGTAGTTTGTTTTTGAGATCAGCCAAGTTCACCTAGATGTAGCCAGCTTGATGCTGCTGCAGAACTTGAAGCTTTGCTACAAACAGAATATTAAAATAAAATCAGATAATAGTTCATTAATTGATTGGCTTTATAATCATATCAAAGAAAATAAAATACAGGATCTAATTCCAGGGTAAAATAGATAGTAAATACAGTAATAAAATACATATGCAGTAAATACAAAGAATCAGCATTCAGCTAAATGAATCACCTTTACATAACAAAGCAATCTGTTCAATATGATGGGTTCTTAGTTGAACTGCCTTACTATAAAATTAGCAGCTCACAATGTGTACATTAAAGCCCATGAGGAAATAAGAGGATCTGTGTGGGCTGCTCTTTCAAGTTGTGATGTTAAATATCCAAACCTAAAAGGGTATAGAGTTGATAGTCAAGCAAAACATGACCTATACCTTTGATAGCTGGGATATTGCATATATATATTTTACTCTGACGACGTTGGCAGTTAGCCGATGAAAGCTAAGTGTATTAAATAGTTTTGTTTATATTGTATCCTGGTGTTCGGTTGTTTCTTTTAAAGTATATATATATATATATATATATATATATTGGGTAGCCTATCAGGATCCATTGAATGGATCTTCTGCCCATATGAGAAAACTTTAATTATTGATTGGATATGTATGGAATGGAAACCTGTGTTTACTCTGACTACAGTGGCTGTCATCTTCTTATCAGTTCCTGGTATGCTTCTTAAAAAAAGGGGAAAAAACCAAGTCTGAACTTGTTCAAATGGGGTAGCTTTGTAAGGCATGACTAAACATGTGTATATTCCAATCCTGGGAACTTTGTGATCTGTGGACTTCAACTCCCAGAATTCTAATCCATCTCCATTCTAATCCTTCAACAAAACAGAAAGTACTGAGCCAAGCCACAAATTCAATCCAGAAAGCACACTGCCATAAATTATTTGATTTTAAGAATTAGAATAACAGAGTTGGAAGGGACCTTGTAGGTCGTCTAGTCCAACCCCTACCCACCCAAGCAGGAGACCCTATAGGCCTATACCATTTATGACAGATGGCAGTCCAGTCTCTTCTTGAAAGCTTCCAGTGATGAAACTCCAACAACATTTGAAGGCAGTCTGTTCCATTGGTCGATGGTTCTCACTGCCAGAAAATTTCTCCTTATTTCTAGATTGAATCTCTCCTGGATCAGTTTCCATCCGTTATTCCTTGTCTGGTCTTCAGGTGCTTTGGAAAACAAATAGGTTGATCCCCTCCTCTCTGTGACAGCCCCTCAAATATTGGAAGGCTGTTATCATGTCTCCCCCTAGTCCTTCTCTTCACTTTTACTTGGATATGTAAAGTTTAGAAAGAAAGCACCAGATCCATCACCATCATTAGTGCAATTTTTTCCAGAGAAAGATAAATCCTTCAATAGCTCTGTTGAAACTGTTAGTCAGGATCAAATGGATGTGGACTCATGGAAATCCTGTGGATAGTTGTCCTGAACAACTTCAGTCTGTTCACTCTTCAGTCAGGGAGCTAACTCTTCAGTCAGGGAGCTAACCTTCACTAGAGTAATAGGGTTGTTATTGTATCCATCCGCATCATTGTCGGACTTGTTCTTTTCCATTTTCTTTCAATTTTGTCAAGCATGCTATCACTGTTTAATTATCTTCCTCTTTCTGTTTATGTCCCCACTCCAATATACTGTAGATTGATTTGTTTCCTGGACAACCTATGGTACCTGCACTATCCTTCCCCAGGACTGTCATTTAAAAGTATTTATTGCCTTCCTCTTATTTCTCCACTACCCAATTTTCACATCTATATGACATTTTTAAAAACACTCTATTTTTGTCTGAACATGCTGGTTGTTTGTATAAAAAGAGAGATCTCTGCATTTAAAGATCGTGTTTAAGTGCTTCATAGCCATTTCTCCAAGCACTATTTATCATTTGATTTCAGTATTTATTACCAATTATTAATTCAAGCTAGTATTCACTCCTTCATGGATCTGTTGCAGCAAAATATTCAAATTCATTCCCACCAGAATCCATAGTGGAATACCTTTTAATTCTTATTAATAGCTGTCACTGGTTAGTCAATGGTTCCATTAATGGGAAAAGAATGGACACACAGAGAGAAAAATAAGAGGGAAAATAGAAATACTGAAAGCTCCAACCTTTCTCTTCTAAACTAAAGTTTTTCCATCTTCCAAACACAACATTTCAACCTTTGAAAATTAACTTTTTCCAATTTGATTCAGATCATTCAGTAGATCATGTCTAAAACATATAACATCCTACTTAATCTTGAAAGGGAAAAAAATATCAATATTTATTTTTGTACCTCTCAGTACATGATTTAGTGGAGGGGATATTTTCCCTGCTTTGGACCAATGCAGTTCAAGATCACATTGTATCTCCATTCTTAATCATATTATACTTAAAAATAAATGTTATTGACTTTGTTGAGATTTACATGCAAATAAATGTGCATAGAATCAGAGAGACACGCAGAAACTAAAAATATTATTTTGCCAGAGGTGGATTAATTCATTTATTTTTGCTTTCTGTATTGTTCTCATATTCTCTAAGTTATCTTGACTTGGAGGCTGAGTTCTTCAGTCCAATTCAGTTTTAATAGACATTTTTATCTACCTTTAAGCCAGAGATGATGTAATTACAGGGGGCATAAGATCTCAGGAAATTATATTTCAATCATGGATACTGCAAAGTTGATATAAACTGTTGCTCAAATACTCAATTACAGACTGAAAGCTATTCTGGAGAGCATTCAGACCAGAAATGGAGCTTTTGCAAATGGAATGGAAAGCTAAAAAAAAAAAAAAGATAGGATGAAATAAACTAGCCAGAAAGCATTATAGTTCTACAGAATATATTTGCATGATATTATGGCAGAGCTACATCAACTAATAAAAAATTAAAACCAAACAATAATGTGCAACAAAATCCTCTCCAAATGATTGAATCCCAAATATAGTTGGCCTGTTAGATTTTTTTTTTTAAATTAAACAATAAATTGCAAATTGCTTATCCTTACTTGAACATATGTGGACATTTAATTTCATAAAATTTACTCAGCAGGATTGAAAATACATTTTGGTTGGAAGTCTACTCAAATAGTCGACTTTTTAAATAAAATAGCAAAAAAAAAAAAGAACATTCCTGTTGTGTCATGTGAGAAAACATTTCTTCTAAATTATGTAAATATTGTAATGGGTGGTCAGAAGCTGATATGAAGCTGAGAATTAAAATAATAAATTTTTGGACTGATGCACATGACCAGTTTGCCACAGTGCAATGCAAACTACTGACCATTTCTCAAAGTCAGGAACTCACAATGTCCTCTACCTTTTTCCAGCCAACCAGGGAGGCATTTTTTGTCTGTTATTTCCTGCTTGAAAAATTCACCATTGGCTTGTATCTCTGGGATTCTGTTCTCAAGGAAAACAATAAAAGAAATACATTGCTCTACCTTTAGAAAGCAGGATAAATGGGAGAGTTAAAGATTACTAGCTTCTGAATGGGAAAGATCATGAACAAACACCACCAAAGCTGTCTTGGCATTGCATCCCAAGTTGAGACCAAACTAAAAGAGATTCAGATAATGTGCTTCTTCCAGGACCCTTTGAAGCTGCATGCCAAACAATTTTTGAACACCTTTTCCTAAAAAAGGGAAGGTTGTAGATAGATTGAAAGTTGTCCAATTCCATGGCTTTTGACAGAGAGGATGGGCCACCCTTTACTTTGAGGTTGGCAGGATCACCTGCTCTGTCAAGGAAGCATTTACCATTTCATTGATACATATACCTCTTTCTGGAAGCTTTGGCCAACCAGCACTGGTACCTCTATGAAAACAAAACTGATGTGATTAGTGAATTCTGGAAAATTACAAGAGATAAAAATAAAAAATCACAATGCAATATAGTATTTCTTTTATTTGGGTCTGTGACCAGTGTAAAAAGAGTGTTCCATTTCCATGTAACATCACACCTCTGTGGACCACTGTCATGCCAAGATGCCCCTGCCTGAAAACATTGCTACCATGAAAATGATTCTTGTTTGAGAAGCCAACAGTAGCTTGGCCTTTCCACTACTTTATAAGCTTATATTTGTAAATATCAGCTATATGATATATTCTACCAATATTCATAATATGTAGAGCACCAGAATACTGCCTGAATGGATGGTGTTACAATTATGAATAGATAGATTTTTTTTAAGATCTCAGTGGGTCAAATTTTATATATTACCCATATTAAGGTATCCCACCCCTGGCCAGTGGTGGGATTCAGCTGGTTCGCACCACTTCGGCAGAACTGGTAGCTAATTTTTTGTTGCCCAGGCCCAGAATGGACTTCCGGAAGTGGCATCCACACAGAGAACCTGTTGATCACATATTTGAATCCCACCACAGCCCCTGGCCCTTATGTTACTTTTGCCCAATCCTTGGGTATGTTTAGTTTAATGAAAAGAAGGGGTGACATGATAGCAGTGCTCTAATATCCAAGGGGATACCACAAAGAAGGGGGGGATCAACCTATTCTCCAAAGCACCTGAAGGCAGGACAAGAAGCAATAGATGGAAACTAATCAAGGAGAGAACCAACCTAGAACTAAGGAGAAATTTCCTGACAGTTAGAACAATTAATCAGTGGAATGACTTGCCTCCAGAAGTTGTGGGTGCTCCAACACTGGAGGTTTTTAAGAAGAGATAATAACCATTTGTCTGAAATGGTATAGGGTTTCCTGCTTAAGCAGGGGGTTGGACTAGAAAACCTCCAGGGTCCCTTCCAACTCTTTATTCTGTTATATGACTAGCAGCATTTTGAAGAGATTATTCATGGGTTAAAATACTGATATACAAAAGTTTATCCATGAGGATTCATCAGCCTGAAGAGAAAAACAAATATCTGCCCACATATGGAAGAACTAATGCACAGATAAGTACATCGAGCTACAATAATAAGATACAAACAGGGCTATAACAGATGCACACATATTTCTGAAGTCACAATTATAACTCATAAAAAAATTATTTGATGGGTGGGTGAAAAATCCTCCTGAATCTTTTCAAATGTTCACATAAATACTAAGCTTACTGCAAATTTATTTGACAAGAATCCATCTATCATGAAATACAATCCATGTTTCTATCAAGACCTAAAATTTGTGATGCTGACAAAAAAAAGCATCCCAGTAGCAGAAGAAAAATGTGATTATTTTTAAACAATTTAATCCATCACATAAAATAGTTTTAAGTATCCACTTTCACAAAGAAATTATTTCAGTTTTAGATATTTTATAGTTGTTTTAAGCACATTTTCAAGATAATAAACATGTTTTGCTTTTATTTTTTTTCACTATACTAAGTGTTAGGAAGAAATACCATAGTACAAAATATAGTTTGAAACCTGCATGTCTAAAGGACTGATTATTCCCATATTAAACTGCCCACATATTAAGATTAACTTTCTTCTATGCTCTAACTATGAAGATTAGGAAAGAGACCCTGAGTTCTTTCTGCTGGCATCTCCCATATCTCTCATTTTCTCTAGGGATGTTTGCCTAGAGCCAAGATTATACTTGCTCTTATACGTACATCATATCATCATATCATGAAGATTGTGAACTGCATTTCTATTTGGTATAAAATTACTATGTGCTATGAAGTCGGTGTTGGCTCTTAGTGACCACATAGGTAGATTTTCTCCATTATAATCTGCCCCTAACCCTGATTCTTTAAGTCTTCCAATGCTATTGTAATTGAGTACTTCCACCTTGTTCGTCATCTTCTCTTTCCTTCCATCTTTACCAGCATGAGAGTCTTCTCCAGAGAGCTAGGTCTTTGTACTTTGTACAATCAATTTTTATTATATTTTGACAATTTTATGATGTTGTAATGCTGTTCTTTATGTCACATTTCTTTATGTCTCTATCTTGATTGGATATAACTTTACCTTTTTAAACATTAACATGTAAAGATGGAGCACCTGCTTTTTAAATAAAATTAAATCACGTGTAAATCAAAACTTCAACTCTGTAGTACCTATACTATACGACATTCCAGAGAATGTAGGTTTATTTAAATCTTCTCCAAGAAGAGATAGTACAAAGTGGAAAATCTGATACCACCTTTTCATTTCTTTGCTGAGCCCTGAGTTGGTCTCTTTCATCTTGCAAATTCAGGTAAATCTAATTTCAAAAAAGATAAAGAGAGGGTCTAGCAAGGGTTGGGCAGGGTAGGTTGGGAGTGGCTATAGGTCTGAAGAACCATCAAATGTCTTGGCTCATCTCTCTACCCCTAAAATCTTAGCATAGCCATGAACAGTCATGGGACATACAGCAGCAGGAAGGAAGCCAAGATATGGGTGTCTCTCTGTCCTTATACCTAGCTTAGCAATCTAGTTTCTTCAGGGCACAGAGAATTTCAGAGATATTGGCAGTGGAGGCCTCTGGCATCAATCTTTGGATTGCCCGGTAAACATCTAAGGAAACAAATGCATTACATAATGGAAATAGCATCAAACTTCCTTTAAGCATTCTCTTTCTCATAAAATTGTCTTTCAAAATTGTACCTGGCAGATGAATAAAAAAGGTAGTTTGTTTTGTCTCACTATTCACTGGTGCTAGCTGATACAATTGCTCTTCGTTCTTTGAGAAAATAAAACAATTCATTGCAGGTTTCTTTAAATGGCAATTAATGTCTTGCCCCAAATGGCTGAGGCCAGGGCAAATGAGAAATCTTGGAGGACTATTATGGCTGAAGAGAAAAGTTCTAAAAATATCACAGCTTGACAGAGCAGAGACATTTTTATAGCTAAAAAGTGCCCTTAAGATTTGAACATAAACTCAGCATGCAGTAAAGCAGAGTATGCATTCCTGAATAGGCTGGCCATACATTGACAGGGAAAAAAAGGACTGTGGAACTATATTACATTGCCTAATGCTGAGAGCTGCACTTTCTGATTAAGGAATCTAAATGACAAACGTCTGCAAGATCACTAAGAAGGCTAAGAAATGGTGGGATGTTTCATTAAAAGTGTCACAAAAATTACATTGAGAAACAATCAGACATTATGATTCAACCTCTAAAAAAAGAAAATGACAGAGATTTTGGTCATAAAGAGAGCTAGATTTTAAAATATACATGTTTTTCTTTTTCTTTTCCTACATACATCATTAGGATTTATAATAGACAAACGTATAATGGACCACTCTCACATAATGCAACTGCCTTGCTCTTTTCTCCTAAAATCCTCTAATAGACCTCCCTCACAATTCCTTCCTTCTTTCCTTCTTTCCTTCTTTCCTTCTTTCCTTCTTTCCTTCAAAGGGACCAGTCTAATCTGAAGTTAGTAACAAGAAGATGTAGGCAGCTGCTGCTAAAATACAGAAAAGTGAAAATCTTGAAAATATAGAAACCTTCTCTGGTATTAGCAATAAGAATGGAATATATGATAAGCTGTGCTTTAGTGTCACTCCAAAATCCCTTTCTGATTTCACACAATATAGGCCAGATAAAAAGGTGGCAGGGAATACAAACTCTTCAAGATAATTGGCAAGTTTGAACTTCAGCATCATTTCTTGGATTGATACAGAGGTGTAATTTAAATTATGCAACAACCACATCTCTAGTCCTCCTTCCCCATTCTTAAAAACAAAGAAGGAGGGATGACTTTCAGTGGAAGACTGGAAGAGCTAGTTATACCTTTAAATAAAGTTTATCTATCTCTCAGATTTTTTGGGTGTTGACTCCTATCCTAGACTGTGTAGTGACTGAACTCAGAAAGAAAATTCTTGATCCATGATTGAAGGATTGGAGCAAAAATGGATCCTCCATGATCAAATTGCACCTTGATTTTGCAGAAAGTAAGTGGAATAACCATTGTAAGAAATTTTTTGGGGGAAATAGGGCATACATGCTCTCCCCATCTCAATGATTTGGGGTATGGGAATAGCAATAACAAAGCACTTAGACTTATATACTGCCCCATAGTGCTTTACACCATTCTCTGGGCAGTTTACAATGTCAGCATATTGCCCTCAACAACCTGGATCTTCATTTTACCAACCTCCAAAGAATAGAAGTCAACCTTGAGCCCTTCAGGTGGGCAGTTTGCCTGGAATCAACACAATGCACAATCTGTCTTGCATCCCCACTTCTTTTCCTGCTGACATCCCAGTCTTCATCCTGGCTTCCTGCTACAACTCCTGATTTGATTCCAAGAAGCATTTCCTGTTCCTCTACCTTGGCCAGTAAACTGAATTCCAGTTCTGAGTTTTAAAGAAATCCAATGAAAAAAATAAGATGTAGCCTCAATTCCTGAATCACTGTAGCACAATTTTGACTCTAGCTGTAGTGAGGCAGCCAGCTGGGGGGACAGCCAGCATGAGAACTAAGACTGGCAATCTGGCCTTGCTACTGGAGATCCATAGCCCTTTGCTCAGGCTACTAGGCCTATTCCTCTTCCTCAGAAGAAGAATTTAATAACCATTTCCCACAAACCATATTGAATTGGCTAGGTAATAGCCCTGGACTGAAAGCACTTCTCAACTAACCATTGAGTACATTTGATAGTCCATCCAATATGTATGATGACTGATGAAGCCTTAATAAATTAATTTTCTGGAGCAGTGAGAGATGAGCTTATAAGCACTTGCAAGATCATCAGATATGGTTAGTGGTTGCCTTCAACTTATTCATGCATCATTGCTTATTCTGCCACTTTTCAACATGTTCCTCTGTGTTTAGATGGGCAATTATCACCAAGTGCTGCATTTCAAAACTTCCTAATTATCTTAGCAACAATCCATCATCTCACAACCTCCCCTTTGGTAATGCCACAGGACAGCCAATGCTGAAAACGTCAGAGCTCCTGCATCGTTAATTGAACAGAAAAAAGGTTTTCAGCAGAAGGCAGAAGTGCTACCCTTGCTGAAATCCCTTTTTCCCAACTAAAACAGACCCAAGATCCCTGTCCTCTTTTGTATCTGCCTATCCTAATTTCCCCATCACCCTTTTTCGTCCAGGGAAGCCAAATGCCCAGACATGTCTGTTCTGCTTTTCTGTCCATGTTTCTAAGCAAAAATATTCATACCAGTCCCTAGAGACACCAGAATTTCTCCCATTTTTCCTTCATTATACCTATGCTTCTAAACTTTTGAAACATGTATTTGCTCCTGCCTAGCTGAAAATTCTGGAGTAATCAGACTGTGATAGGCTGTGAGCTCTTGTTTTGTTCTTATGTTTAAAAGTTTCCTACAGGCCTCACCGATAATCCCCAGCTGCTAATTGCTCCCTCTTCTAAAGATAAAGTTTTTAACTGGGTAGTACCTAGGCCAATTTGTTGCACTGCAGCACTTTACTTCACATGATGGAGGTAACATGGTCCAGTTTGTGAAACATTAAAATGACTTGAACATTAACATCTTGACTTGAAGACTCCCCACATAGAATGTATATGCACAATACTGTCTTCACTTGGTTGAGGCAAGCACTATCATGCTCTACTCCATTAGTTCAACTCAGGGTGCAGTATTGCTTTTTGTCATGGTTTCTGAGGGGGTAAGTTAATTGTTCCTTTGAAAGCTCTACATGTCTGTCTGTCTGTCTGTCTGTCTGTCTGCCTCTCTCTCTCTCTCTCTCTCTCTCTCTCATTTATCTATCTATTTATGAAATGAACTATATAGAAGTCTAAGTTTAAGTGCTATTACTATTGCTATTGCTATTTTTATCTATCTATCTATCTATCTATCTATCTATCTATCTATCTATCATCTATCTATCTATCTATCTATCTATCTATCTATCTATCTATCTATCTATCTATCTATCTATCTATCTATCTATCTATCTATCTATCTATCTATCTATCTATCTATCTATCTATCTAATTGTCGAGTTTGGAGAAACAATAGAAAAAAATAAATCAATGAAAAATTTATAAAATGACTGAATTTCCAGCCAAGCATGATTGGTTACAGCAGCCTCCAGTATACTCTCTGCTGGATCATCAACAATCTCTATTGGAGTTTCCAGAATATCAGTTGTTGGCTTGACACCCTTTTTTTTTTGTGCAAAGGAGTTTTGGAGATGGGTAGATTTGAAAATAATAATGGCAACAATGACAGTGTAATGATTTTTTTGGCTGGCAAACTTACTGCTTTCTTGTGAACTATAATGGCTTTTTCTTCACAATAATGCAGTTGTAACATTTTTTTCTCCTCCAATCCTTTTCTATCCCCCTCCCACTGTTTCAGCTTTTGCTACAGAAAAGGAAAATATATCTGTTCCAAGAAATCAAGATGTGTGTTCCTGTGCGTGAGTATATTTGCACATATGCATATAACAGATGGCTTATCTTGCTGTTATTTTCTTGTTTATTTTAATCATTCCATCTTTACTTGTGAAAATAAAGCTTGTAAAGTGAAAGCAGTCTGCCTTGAAACAGGGACTAGAGAGAGGGGGCACAGTCACAGGGATGCCATTTTTCATCATTTAATTGAAGACAGTTACACCTGGGGGCTGAGACTTGATGTTAAAAATAATGATTGCACAACAAAAAGATACAATAATCCGCATTAAGGATCAATTAGCCAGGTTTTCCTTGACACCATTAGGAAAGAAAGCAAAAGACAGAAGAAGAGCGACATATATGTTCCCATTTTGTTTTGGATCTCCTGTTATAAAGATGTTGTTTTTCTTCTCCAAAGTTGTTTTGTAGCCACAGAAATGTCTGTAATGAGACCTCATAAGGATCACTTGCTTTGTAAGTCCTACTATCATGTTTCAATTGGCACTGGATGTCTTCATCAGTTCTTTCCCTACTATCTTCTCTTCCAGTTGAGACCTAGTGATTACAGAATTATATAGCTGGAAGAGGAGGAGGAGGGCAAGGCATTTATTTCACAGATTTTTTTTACTTACCTGCCAAGTCCAAAGAAAATTGCAATTTGTAAGCACACCCCTTCCTTGGCAATCTTTAATCTCTGCCCAAACAAAATTGGGCAAGATAGAGCAGAGTTACTAAAGTTTCAGAGCAATAAACTAGCAAGGTCATTTAGAATGCCAGCCCTAAACAATGAATCTTTAAAATTATCTTCTACCACACATACCACCCCCTGAAAAAAAAAAAAAACTAATTAAAGGAATACAAATGATTTGAAACATCTTGGCAAGAAGAAAACATTTTAATTCATTGTTTACAATATGGATTGTCCCAACTCACGAAAATTAATATTTACACAAGTTAAGATTTGGAAAGCACGATTCTGATAACAAATTTGTAGAGTTCCCACCCTGGCCCTATTTAAATGAGCAATTAAAAGCTGGCTGGATCCCCAGGTCTTGGCTGAGAATGGCTGACAAACCCTATGCGTGATGTTTTGGTCTTTGAAATGCTTGGTGATCTTTTCTGAACTTTCTCTTTTTGATTATGACATTCTTTGTTTTTATTATATTTACTGGTGCATTCTATAAGCTGTCCAGAGTAGTAAAGACAACTAATCCCACAAACAAACAAACAAACCTATATATACACATACACACAGACATAGAAAGCTGTGGTTAATATAAAAATGGAGCCACACATCAGCCCTTATGTATTCCATTCAGCTCATGGAGTTTATAAACAAGATATTTGGTTGGTAGTAGATAGGTAGGTAGGTAGATAGATAGATTGATAGATAAAAAGATGATAGATAGATAGATAGATAGATAGATAGATAGATAGATAGATAGATAGATATAGATAGATAGATAGATAGATAGATAGATAGATAGATAGATAGATAGATAGATAGATAGATAGATAGATAGATAGATAGATAGATCAAACTTCTTAGCTGCCTATCTCCCTCATAGAGATCGAAAGAAGGACATAGAATAAGGACTCAGATAAATTCAAAATAAAAGGAAGAGAAAAGAACAGTGCCCCAACTGCTTAGCACAGATGACAAAACTCTTACAAGCTTAGAACTTATCATCAACAGAAGAGGCAGAAAACTGTTTCTGGAAGGCAGAAATAGGCAATGGGTGACTCCATCAATCCTTCACTCACTTTCAAAGTGACTTCAAGGTGTCCTTCTTTGTTCCACTTATGAAATAAAAATATATTTCACTTCTCAGGACTGGAAAATGGTGGTGGGCAGGCAGGAGGGAGGGAGGGAAGGAAGGAAGGAAGGAAGGAAGGAAAGAAAAGAAAGAAAGAAAGAAAGAAAGAAAGAAAGAAAGAAAGAAAGAAAGAAAGAAAGAAAGAAAGAAAGAAAGAAAGAAAGAAAGAAAGAAAGAAAGAAAGAAAGAAAGAAAGAAAGAAAAGTAGGAGGCTTGCAAAGCAAAATAACATTCTTAAAATGTTTCTTCAGAATATCAAACCAGCAACGTTTGACTTATGAGGCAAGGGTTATGCTGAGTGTGCTACTACGCCTCAAAGACTGGTTAAAAGCATCTAGAAACATATACAATAGTAACAAAATAAAATGCCCATATTTTTCTGTCTTGGACAGATTTCTTTTGAAATATGGTCTTTAATTCTGGTAGCATGGTTGAAGAATGATCCAGAAAAATGATTTTGCTGCAGGAATTATACTGGAGGAATTGGATTTCAGAAAAACAACAACAACAACAAAGGAGAGATACAAGTATTTTTCAAATATCTGGAAGGACAGAATACAACACAAAAAGGCTGCACATGGAACAATAGGGACATAATACCCAAAGTATTATTATCCCAAAGGGCTGGACATGGAACAATAGTTTTAAATTATAGGAAGTGGTATTCCACCTGACGATGGGGAAAACTCATGTTCAGAATATTACCAAAAGAATATATTCCCTTGGTTGCATTCAAGTAAGAGGTTCAATAGCTTTTAAATGAATTTTTATATGGAGTAGGAAGTCGAACCCAGTGTCTTAGATGCCCCTTTCTGATTCTATGGTGTTATGATTCTGTGATTCTCTTTTCTAAAGTCCAGTTGAATGACTCTTAGATGAATATATAAAGTATTTCTTATAAAATATCAGGTTAGAATGCTATCTATGTAACATAGATGTTTATACAGAATCGAGTAACCTTTTGTGGCATGCAGATATCTAGATATTAACTGTATCTTAATCTAATGATTAAGATGATTATTTCAGATAGGACTGAAGCTAATTTTTAACCTTAATTCTAAGAAGATTGGGAGGAAAAGACTGGTGAAATTTAAGAATCTTATGTGTTGTAAAGAATTTCTGGTCTTTTCCAACAGGCGGGAATTTAGTTGTACCAACAAATTACTTAGCAGCAATGCTTCTGCAGTTGTATAACAATTGTATAACATAATGATGCAGTAGGGCTCCAAATGAGGCATAACTGTAACTATCAGGGATCTGAAAGCTACTTCTGGTGTGGTGTAAGACATTGTGCTAATACTGACAAAGAAAAAGGAATATCTCTAAACACAAACAATCAAAAGATAGGAAACCCATTACAGCTTAACAAATAACTATTATACAATCATACCAGAACAAAGAGATTCAAAGACTGTGGAGATGCTCCACTTTAGTGAACTCATTAATAATGGAAGCCAGTCTTCAAGATTCTTTCTTCCTCCCCCTCCCCCTCCCCCTCCTCCTCCTCCTCCTCCATTGATACTGGCTTTATAGTCAAGTAGCATATTTTCTGAATTCCTGATCATGTCCCTTATACATAGAATTTCCAACGATACCTTTGAAAGTTTTATTATAAAGATTGAAAGTAAAAATAAGGACCTGGAAAGAGCATGTTTGATAATATTGATCTCTCTGTCTCTCTAAATAAATTCAACTCCCTTAACAGCTTATGTTACTGTATCACTGTCTGAAAAACAAGATATTTCTTAAGCTCAGGAAATACCATTTTATGGAGAAAAACAAAGTTAATTCCAAATTGTACTAATTCCTTGCTCTAAGAGCAAGCATCAAAGAGCTATTGTACCTTTGAGGATTAACTTGTTCTGAATTATCGTTGTTTTTTTCATATCTACTGTTCACTCCCAAGATAATCCATTTGTAATTATTAAATTTGTCTTACTGTCAATCTTATTTTTACAAAGGATAGGAAATCTTTGGCTTTTTTTGTTTTGCTTTTCTACTATCTTCTCATGGACTTCTTTTCAATTTATATTGGTGGAAAGATTTCCTCAATGCAATTACATATATTGCTTTTTTATTTATTTTGAATGATCAGGCTGAGTTCATGAACTCTTTTTTAAAAAAAATCCAAAAAATGAAAACTAAAATCACACATCCAAACCAACTTAAAAATCAGCCAGTCTGTTCAACAAACTTCTTGTTATCCAGACTCATTATTTTATTTATTTATTAAATATTATTATATGGCCACCTAATCACAAATAAGTGACTCAGGATGGCTTACAACATTAAAAATCCACAACATAAAAACCCCCGCATGGCAGTAGCACACAATCAAATCAACCACTTGATCGGCTCTACCTCCATTCATGGTCCCCAGGTCCATGTATTTATTTATTTTGTGTCCAGATGAAACCTTAAACTGTCAAAATGAGGCCCCCTTTTTGGCTTTATCAGTAGCCAGAAACAAATCACTTTTGGTGCATTCTACTGGTAATAATCGACAGACTAACAAATGGGCCAGGCTCTGCATCTCTCCACATTCACACAGTGTGTTGTTATCTGCCAGCAACCCCCATTTGAGCACATTGGCTGTATAACTTATAATTCCCACCTTCAACCTATTCAATGCCCTCCAAGTGACATAAGGGAGATATGAACATATCCATTCAGAAGGTGCCAGGGATCATTCTCTTGTTTGGTTCTCTCAGTATCTGCTGCTACCCAGGTCCACTGACAAAAAACACATCTTCAAGGCATTTTGGAAAAGCAACAGTATGGTATCAATCATACCTCAGGGGGAACAATGCTCCATGGAGAAGGGGCCACCATCATGAAAAAAGCCCCTTTTTTGTGGTCCCACAAAATCTATCCTTAATAGATGAGACTCACAAGATACTCTGCCTGACAGTTCTAGATCTCTTAGTGTTTTTCAGCACAATCAATCATGGCATGGTTTTGGATTGAGTAGTGAGATTAGGTTTTGCAGGAAGAACATTGCAGTAGATCCTTTATGTTAGGCCATATCCTGAGGACAATGGTTGTCAAGTGCCGGGGGGACTCAGGAGATTCAGGCAGTTCAAATGAGTATAAAGATTTATGGCAAGCTTAAACTCTCTTCAAGAATCTGATCAACTCGCTGTCAAGGGAAATGTGTGGGAGAAAAGAGATGCATTCAAGGTGGGCTGGACTTAGATCTCTTGCAGGTGCGCAGGGACTCACGATGATGACACGTTTGACCCCTCCCTCAAGCTCAATGTTAGAGCACTAATATTCTGCTTCACAAGGTTCTGTCTTGCCCTGTGCAGTTTAGTAATTGCCTGAAATTTCTAATGTTCTTCATCCATTTGAAATGAGCTGACAACAGTACAAAATCCATGGACGAAATAAGACCTTGATTTACTATTCCTAGCCAGTACATTAAACTGTACCAATAAGGAAGATGCTTTATTTTTTTTATATACTGTGTTTCCCCCAAAATAAGAGCAGTTCTTACATTTTTTTTTGCCTCCAAAAGAGGCACCAGGTCTTATTTTCGGGGGATGTCTTACTCACCTCTGGCACCAACAGCCCCGCCCAGCAGGTCCACTTCTGGGACCGAAGGAGCAGCTTCATTCTGCAGCTGCATTCTGGCCTGCATTTTGCAATCAGACCTTTCCGGAAGGCCTCTGCAGCTGAGTACCAAACTATGGATTCAATGGATTCTTGCAGAACCAAATCGATTCTTGGCTGCACAGGCCTTCCAGAAAGGCCCGTCACTGTGAAATGCAGGCCTGGCTGCAGAAGACGCCGCAGAAGAAGTGGGCTGGTGAGGAGAGGCCTGGCTGCAAGGTAAGTGGGTGCTGGGCACGTGGGGCAGCTCCACACCCCTATCCCGCCCCAGCTTGAGTTTTAAGTGTGGGCCTCACCCGAAAACTAGGGCTTATTATTGGGGTAGGGCTTATATTAGGCCCACCCCAAAAATCAAGCTAGGGCTTATTTTCGGGGTAGGCCTTACTTTTGGGAAAACACGGTAGTTTTAAAATTCTGGTAGGTTTTTTTTTTTTTTTTTGCTTGCTAGCTTTCTCAACTCATGCAATGGCATAGTTAATCAAATTTAATCCCCACAAAACCCATCTTGCAAATTTTGAAACCTATCTAATGTAAGCCCAGTTTATTCACACTTCTTCTCTACTCTCCCTGTAGTTGCTCTTGCCAATCTTCAGAACGGTTTTCTATTTTGCAAAATTAATACAAATAGGGCAAATAGCTGTTTTCTTTCCACTACTGAATAATTCATATTATTTGAGCTTTAGCTGTGCCACATTAATGACTTCATAGCATGCATAGCAAAATGGACAAGTCTGTGATCTGCAGTGGCATAGTAGACCAAAGCATTTCTCTGAAACCAAATCAACCTACCAACCATCAGGATTCTCCCAAGTATACTCTGAATACATCAAGGTACAGAGTTTTGAAAAACCTAGTGGAAAATTAAAAACTCACGAAGGAATTTTCACAAACCACACCATTAAGCTAACAGGATAGCACAGATGTTCCTTTCTCTTCTTCTTTTAAAGGAACTTTATCAAAAACTGAGAATAGTGGTTTGTTTGCAGTATTTGCTGAAATGAATCATTTATCTTAGTCCTGTTAGGCATTTTCGGGTTTATTTTCCCAACAGGGAATTTGCATTTTGCTGTAAAGGTGAGGATAGCGCCACTGAATTCTGTGTGCAGATATGAAGTTCTATATGAAGTCCTCATCTTACAATAGGAATTGAGGCCAAGTTTGCCATTGCTAAGTGATATAGTTGTAAATGCATCATGTGACTGCATAGCTTAGTGGCAGCAGTCCAGGTTGTCCTGGTTGCCTTTGTAACCTCAAGATGTACAGATCCTAAGAGAATAAGAGAGTTGAAAGAGACCTTGGAGGTCTTCCAGTCCAACCCCCTGCTCAGGCAGGAAACTCTATACCATTACAGATAAATGGTTGTCCAGTCTCTTCTTAAAAACCTTCAGTATTTAATTTCATTAAGCAGGAAGCAGTGGGAGTCCCAGGTAAGGAATTTAATGATGTCACAGAGGGATGGGAGGTTCCTAGGAGGCCCAACATAGGCAATGCATGAGTTAAGAGAGAAAGAGAATATACTGCATGCAGGAGAAGAAAGGAAGGAGTATGCCATGCATCCAAGCAAAGCAAGGAAGGAACTGGTTTGTCTTCTCTACCTCAGCCCACAAACAAAATATGTCAACAAATACTAAGAAACAATTATGTTGTTTTCTACACGAGTCTTTATCTGTATTGGTTTTCAGTTGCCTTTGATGCATGAAGGGTCTTATCTCTAAAGTTCTGAATGGGAATGGAACAAAGCATCTCATGGGTGAATCCCTTAAAATTCTGATCATTTGCTACTTTCAGCTTTTAAAGTTAGGAATGACTTGGACACAACAAACTGTATTTTCCCCACTGCCTTGCCCTGGAAATAAAACCCTATCCCTTGAGTAGCTTGAAACATTGGATGAGCTCATAACAATTTTGTCTCACTGTGTATTTGCAACGGTTCTCTAAAATATCAGGGGGGGAAATGTCATTTTAGTTTTATTGTCTTAAGTGATGAGGAATTGGAAGGTTCTATATATAAATCATACAATTTATTTATTTATTTTTATCGATTCTTGATTATTTTTACAAATAACTCAAGGTGGTGAACACATCCAACACACTTCCTCCTCCTAGTTTCCCTATAACAAGAAACTCGCAAGGTGGGATGGGCTGAGAGAGAGTGTGACTGGCTCAAGGTCACCCAGCTGGCTTTCATGGCTAAAACAAGACTTGAAAGTCCTGACCCCTTTTATAATCTGCAATTACTTCTTGTAGTTCTACATATAATGGCAGTGCATCTATTCTTAAAAAACATCACAGAATTGACAGAGTTAGTTCAATCACTTTCCCATTATTTCCCTTTGTAGTTGCTTGAGATTTTATTGGTTTATTAATCAGTTTATCCAATTTCCGTAGCTCTTCCCATTTCAAAGGATATCTTGAAATAATATACATTAAATGTACATAAAATATCATTAAAATATAAAACATGATCATAGAAAAATTGCAGAAGTTGTCTCATTTAAAAAGTTAAAGGATTTTTAAAAGAATATTCATAATAATAAAGAAGGCCTTAGTCAAATGATTTTTCAGAGAAGAGAACAATTGCTCATTTAAACCTGATTTTAAAAACTTTAAAGTCTGAAGAATGAAGGACCACATTCAAATGTTGTTCTAATTCAAAGGAAGAACTGGGAATAAACCTAAATTCTTAAGAATGTCAAAAACAGTTTCAGTGATATAGTGTAACCTTCAGCAAATTATTCAAAAGAATACTGCACTTTTAACAAGTGAAGAAATCACCCAGAGTAATTCAGATAAAAGTCTTTCATTTATACTAGGTATACAGAAAATAGGTTATTTACCCTGTTCCAGCTACAGCAATGTTGTTGTAATCTTAAATTCATTTACTCTTGGAATTCTAGATGTTTGGATTATCCTTCTATGAATGATCCTTGGTTTGTGAACACTCAATTCTATAACCCCAATTCCCATCCTGGATTTTATCTTCAACCCCATTTTACATACACTAATTAAATCAACAGGATTGGATGGCCATGATTCCATCTCCAACTTTGTTAACTCTACCCAATACTTCAGCCTTTGCTGGAGGGGCAGAGATCTTTAGCGACTTACAAAAGGCTTGCAAGGGTATGGCCATTAAAGTCCCAGTGGAAATGCTTCAAAAAACAGGCATCATGTTATTTCCTCATGAGAAGACTAGGATGGGGTGGAATTACAGTATCTTACATTATTGAGAAGGATAGAAAGGGCTCTTGAAATCAAATTTGTACAGATACAGGTGGTATGGATATTGCAAAGTCTTCATTTGAATATTCAACAAGGGGCTGTCACAGAGAAGAGGGGATTGACTTATTCTCCAAAGTACCAGAGGGCAGGATAAAAAGTAATCTGTGGAAACTTGTTAAGAGAAATCCAGCCTAGAAGTAAGAAGAATTTTTCTGACAGTGAGAACAATTAATCAATGGAACAGCTTGCTTCCCGGAGTTTTGGGTGCCCATCACTGGAGGTTTTCAAAAATAAACTGGACAACCATTTGACTCGGATGGTATAGGGTCTCCTACCTTGAGCAAGGGGTTGGACTAGAAGATCTCTGAGGTCCCTTCCAGCCCTATGATTCTATGTTTGATGTTCTAGGGAAGTCATACTTCTTTGCTCCCATTACATAGCATCATTTAATAGAAGAAACTTGAGAATGTCTACCTTGCCAGACCTTGGGAAGAAAGGAGAAGTAATCCTGGAAATAATGTGGCCCTATGCCATGTAGAGCTTTATAGGAAACAACCAGCACTTTAACTGGGAGCCAGTACAGATTTGGAGTATGGCTGCCAAAGCACGCTCATAATTATCTTCACTACTACATTTTGGACTAGCTGCAACTTCTGAGTATCTTCAAGAGCAATTCCATATAGAGTGCCTTGCAATAATCCAAATGAGAGGTGATAAAAGCATGATCAAAGCATGACCAAGACATTCCAGTCTAGGGACAGGCCATTGAAATGAGCTATGCACAGAGTCTCCTAGCCACTGCTGCCAGCTGCTCCTTGAGTCTCGGAGGACCACCCGTGGGCTTATCCTATTCAGGACAAATCCCCAACTCCAAGAACTCCTCAGAACCTGTAGCCATTGGTCTTGCCATGGTTGAGCCTAAGTGTTCTTCCCCATGTAGACATGTTATTTCCCAGACACTGAGAAATCACCTTGACAGCATCACTTGACCAGCTTGGGATAGAGATGTATAGCCCCATCTTTTGGCTAATAAAGCAGTTTTTTTAAAAAAAATCTTCTATGCTCAAGTTTTTCTCTCTGCTAGTTTGAAGCAATTTATGATAAATTTAAGAGCTTGGGAATAAGTTCCAACAATGCAGAGCTGTTTCAAAAGTTAAAAGTTCAAAGACATTTTCATAATGATGTAAAGGAACAGAAACGTATGTACTATAATGTCAACTCTTTGTCAAAATGCTGATTCTTGCAAAAAAATCTGTTTCTAGGGAAAGTCTGTTGAAGAGAGAAAAGTAGGAAGACTTCAATAAATCAATTAGCTAAAAGTTGAAAAGGGTCTATCCCATCTTGTTCAACATGAGAATGATCTTAATCTCTTAAATATCATTAAGCAGTGAAACTAATCAAGTTTAAGAAGTAGTCAACTTAAGTCTTGGAAGTAAATTAGTTTACAATGTCTTTAATCCTCTCATTAGATCTGGTTTTATTAGGAGATGGCTTCTAGGGAATCTCTCTCTGTTCGAAAGGGAAAAGTCTATACGATATTAAATTTTTAGACCTTTTATGAAAAGAGGTGTCTCATTTATTTCCATATATAATGAATATAAAGTAGCATAAATCAATATTGTGATATGAAGTAGTTAGCAAAGGACAGAAACTCAAGACAAAAGGAATTTCTGAATAGTGTTTATCGGGATTTAGTAATGTGCTTAAGAATGTAAATGGTTTAAAAAGGGCATTGATTTGTTTTAATTCCTGAAGGACAGAATAAAACAATTTTGCGTCAAGCAAGTGGCTCTTGTCTCTTGATGCAAAATTGTTTTTATTCTGTTTGCAGCAGTTTTTTTTAATATTCTGTGAATAACAAAAAACACACATATATTCAATTTGCTTTCCCCAAGATGATCCCAATATTTTAGAGATGATTTGGCTTATTTAAGTTGCATGTTAAAAGCAAATGTCTGCTTGGCTAGTGCAAATATGTAATCTCAAAACTTAGTAGAGAGACCCTACAGAGACCTTTAGAATAGGAATTTGGGGAGTCAGTGTGGATGGTACTAAGCAATATGAACAATGAAAGAACTATTATTGTGATCTGCAAGGGGCATGCAAGATTTGTCTTCCTCCCAAACAGAAATTTTAAATCAATGTTTTGTATAAACTGACCTGCTTGTCAAATTTGCAGAAGACACAAGGCTATGAATGGTGTCTAACACCTTAGAACAGGATTGTCAAACCTTGGCAATTTTATGAATTGTGGATTGCAACTCCCAGAATTCCCTAACTAGCACAGCTGGTTGGGGAATTCTGGGAGTTGCAATCCACAAGTCTTAAAGTTGTCAAGGTTGGATACCCCTACCTAAGAGGAACAAGTGATCATGAAAAAGAGCCTAGACATATTTGCATGTTAGGCTGAAAAGAATACAATGGAATTTAAAAGGGAACCATGTAAAACTCATCATATGGATAGGAAAAAAGAAAGGCACAAGAATAGAATGATAGATTATTAGGCCTAGATTCAGGAAAAGTCATTCAAACATACAATATAGGGCAGCTACCTAACTCTCTTTATCCTAGAGTAGAATCATATTCAATATCCATTGTCTTTTTTCAATATGGGAGTGCAGCCCTTTTTATTATACTCATGGCAATTTCAGCCCGTTCTTCTTCTCCCTTTCTCTGCATTTGATTCTTTTGCTCTGCACTACACAGCCTTGAAGCTGAGAGATTGCTGATTACAGACAGAGTTGACATCTGGGGGGGGGGGCAGCATGGCTGCAGAAAAATCTCTCTGACAAACTGAAAGACAAAAAGGACAAATACAAAAAATGGAAAGAGGGGCCCATAACTAAGGCCGATTATCAGCAGACAGCCAGAACATGCAAAGATAAAGTCAAGATTGATATAACAACAACAACAACAACAACAACAACAACAACAACAACAACAACAACAACAACAATAATAATAATAATAATAATAATAATAATAATAATAATAATAACAACAACAACAACAATAACAATAATAAAGCTCAAAGAATACCAGTCATTGACTTCTATCTATGCATGCTTTTTCCTCTGTAAAACAGCTCATATCAGATGAAATAGATTTGATTTTGGAGTTACACTTAAAGAGGAATGAAAGAGAATGAAAGATCATCGGTAATCATAGAGTAGTTGCCCCTTTTTACAAGGAATGATAACATCCACCTACGACATGCTTGGCATCTATCAAATGGCCATTTGACTTTTGACCAGTTTTGTTTCAGTCTCTATAGTTAATGAAAGCTTTAGGATGTAAGTAGAATAAAATTAAAATAAAAGCTCCAGGGCTCATTAGGTAATGTATTAATGTAATTGAATTAGGAATGGGTCATCGAGGTTCAAACACCCACTCAGTCATGACTTATCATTCTGAGCATTCCCTCTTTCTGATCTCTGATTTACTTTTCCTCCCAGCAGCAAGTTTGCTTTTTTATTTACCTCATTTTTTCAGGATTTATAGACCACTCCAGTCTGAACTAACTCTGAATGAAGTTCAATTCCCCGAGTGAAAGTCATGATAACAACATATAAGAAAAAAAAAATTGTCATGTAGCATAATAAAATCACCAATATAAGAGTGAGGAATAAGACACAATTGACAAAACACAATGATCAGCTTTAGTAGCTTGAGGGATAAAATGCAATTATTAAGATGCCAAGGCTGTTTATAGGACCAGGCCTTAAGAGTCCTAATCCAAAAAGAAGGGAGAATGCAGTGCCACAGGAAATGGCTAAAGATAGGGAAAGCATCTTTTGCAGCCTCTGAAACTGGCATTCCTTAAGGTAAGGTGATGTGGAAAGAGCCACTCACTGGATCTAATCAGGGAGGCAATGTTATTAGAACTGTCAGGCTCAGCCCAAGGATGACAAAGAGCAATTCAACCAGAGTTCAATTTGTTATTTGCTTACATACATCAGACAGAATCTTGCCAGACTAAGCCTTTATTACCCTTACCTTAACAGCTATACTTGGGAGATTCTAATGAGTGGCTCTTCTTATTCTCTTCCTCTGTCTGTTATCCAGTTCTGGACTGTATTGCCTCTTGTCTCTCTGTCTCTATCTGAAATGTGCCCCTCCTTAGGAAACTGCCTGTTCACTGGCAGTTTCAAATTACCTCTCTATGGTGACATCTCACATAAGAGCATTGTACATAATCCTTTACATCACTACATCTTCAAAATATTGCTGTGAGATAGGTGATGGTGGGAATGACTGTTTGCCCACTGTTTTGTTTTTAATGTTTTAAACCATTGCATGGTTCAGTTGGTTTATATGATTTACGTCTTTGTAATAGTCATGGATAAGAGATGAGTGGTTACATAGATTGGAACAATCGAAAAATAGAAAGGATTCTTCCCAATTTGGCTTTGACAGATACTACTAAATATATGTTTATTTTAGTGCCAAGTCTGAAATGACCAAGGTTGATGTTTCCTGTAATTAAATGTTTATTTTGGTCCTACTTTAATGCCTTTGCCTCAGAAGGGGGCAGGACCTGTGAAACTAAGCAGGGTCAACTCTGGACATTATTTGAATGGGTGAGCACTTTGGGAATTCCAGAACTGTAATTCTGAAACATCAAAAACATTCCAAAAGACAAAGCGTTATTATAATGTTACTAAAATAATGACATTATTGTGGCTTTGGTATCAAGAAGAGTAGAGCTGGGTTTATCTTTTAATTTATTGTGTTACACGTTGCTGCTTTATGGGGATTCCCTGTGTCCAGTGTTACTTCTTCAACCTTCTTCCTAAATTGGTACTTCCTCAAAATCTGTAAAGCAATGAAGAATTACATCAATATATTATACCAATCAACAAAATTGAGGTCAAACAAAAGCAATTTAAGAGTGAGAGAACACAAAATAATCAGTAAATATTTTCACATGCAACACCAAAACTGACATTCAAGGGGAAGATGATTTCTTTTTCATTTTTTGCACTGTTAAAATATTATCCCATCTAAAAAAAGATTACAAGGAAAAAAGAAAAGAAATCTATGCACTTTTATGGCCTTTGATGGACAGAAATGCAAAGAATGCAGATTCCCCAACACTGCAGTTCACCAGAAAGGAAAAACAAAACAAAAAACAGCTACAGTATTACCGTATTTTTCCATCTATAAGACACACGCTTGTATAAGACGCTCTGGCATGCGAGCTTTTCCGTGCCGATCAGCTGTTCGGCAGAGCGCCGAACAGCTGAGCCGGCAAATCTGGAAGTTCGGCCAGCCGACGATCTTGCCCCCTCCCCCCTCCTGTTAGTGGCAAGCCCACAGGGGCTTGACACCTGCACCAGGCGGCATGGCAGCGGCATGTAAAGAACCCACACAGGCATGCCCTGGGCTGTGGAGGTTACCATTATTTTTCCGTGTATAAGACGCTGCACTTGTATAAGACGCATCTGATTTTTGAACAGGGTGTTTGCAGGAAAAAATAGCGTCTTATACATGGAAAAATACGGTAATTATCTTTCCATCATGAAGCTATTAATAGTACATGAATACTGCCTCTCTCACCAAAAATGGCAATCCTAGGCTTAGCTAGATGCCCTGATTTTCCTTAACCTTTGTAAGTATTAGAATTGACCATTAGAATTTGCAAACATAGCTTGTAAATGCTGCTTGATCTAGAGCAGGGTGTCCAACCTTGGAAACTTGAAAGACTTGTCGACTGGCTGGCTGGGGAATTCTGGGAGTTGAAATCCACAAGTTTTAAAGTTGCCAAGGTTGAGCACCCTGATCTAGATGCTTCTTAAGGATAAGGGAGAGTTTGAGCCAGGAACGGTAGAGTTTGGACTCAGATTACCTGAAAATATACCTAACTTTAGTATTTTTCCTCAGTACAATCCATAACTTTCTTCTTTGTGACACTGTAATTAGCTGTGGTTGAATGGATGGCACTGCAATGACTGAATTATGACTTCAAGTGAGAACAAGCCTCAGGGTAGGTGAGCTGAAAAGAAACAAAGGTACTGTTTTCATTCACATATCCCTCATGATAAGAAGAAGAAGAAGAAAATAGACAAGGAAGAGGTGGTAAGTCAGATAAAACTCATACCGAAGAGAAGTTTCTTTGTGGACAACTGTTTTTATACATGGTTACTGAACAGACCTCTAAACAGACCTGCTTTAAATTATAAATATTAGCTTTCTGCAGTATGCTATTCTGCAGATATTTTGGATCACAACTTGCCAACCATCACAGCTGGAGGACCCCAGACTGAAGAAAGCTGGATAAAAGATACACAGATACAATACCCACTCAGATATTCAGACAAGGATATCTGGGCTTAAAGGAAACACAGACCAGGAAATTCTGAGTTATTTTCCAAAATAATAAAATATCCATCTTCTTACATATTATAAACCTAAATTAGAGTAGACCATAAATAGAGTTAGTTTGGTGGTGGTTAAAGCACTATGTTAGAAACCATGGAAACCATGGGTACCTGTCCTACTTTGAGGACAAAGCATGGGTGCTTATCCTACTTTAAGCACAAAGCCAATTGGGTGACCTTGGACCAGTCATTCTCTCTCAGCCTTTGGAGAAAGCAAGGGAAAAACCTCTGAAAATCTTGCTAAGAAAACTGTAGCGGTCAGTCCAGGAAGTTTCCAGGAGTCAGGCTGGGAAGGCACAATTTATTGTTATTGTTGCAAATACAAATTAGAAAGACAGACAGACAGGTAGATGATAGATAGAGACACAGGTAGACAGACAGACGGACAGACATTATTGTGAAATGTACCATTCAGATGAAAAGCAGGACAGGGTGAGAATTTCATCTTGTTTTACTACTTGGAAATTATCCAGAACTGAACATTTTTATAAAAACAACATAAGTGTTAATTTAAAAAGAATCTTAGAGGCCATTCAGTTGAGCTTGATTCCTGATGATTTAATCAGTAAATGGTTCCACCTTTGTCTGATATCAATAATAACTTATAGTTTTTCTAAAGACTTTCCATTTATTTTCTGACTCCGCTCATACAGTTTTTCCCTTCTTCTACATTCCTTGTTTTTTGCTAAGCATAATTATTTCTCCCTATCTCATCATCTGCTATGTCTAAAGAATATGAGTTTCTGCTTGCCATCAATTTCCTGAAAGGATCAGTTTTTATTGAGGCCAGAAGGAATTGGGTCTTCTCACTGTCTCCTCCTCCTCCTCCTCCTCCGTGCAGCTCAGGGTGAAGAGTAGCTCCTGATTCACATGAGATGTTATCTTGCTGGGTAATGCACCAAGGACTCATCATCAACATCATCAGTGGATTCTGGGAAAGGCTAGGGCCTAGTAGTAGAGCACATTCTTTATATCTCATTTTCAGTCTTTGATATCTCCTGGGATTACAAATAACTCCCTGCGTGAAAACTTAGTTAGCCAGAGCCATTAGGCAAAGATTAGATGAACAATTATTATGAGTCAGTCAAAGGTTGTTTCCAGCATATCTAATCTGAGTTGGGGCTCAGTTCCTTGGCTAAGGGATCCTGGGAAAAGAAACAAAATAATCACTACAGAAGCTGGACACAAATAGCAAACACCACTTAAAAATAATAATAATAAGTACCTGGGAGGAAATCTAAAGAATTTCTTTAGGATTGAAGTGAGGCATGGGAAGGAGCCTAGAAGAGAGGTGGCTGTTTAATTGAAGATACTCACATATAGTTCTTGGCTACTTGGTAACTAAGGAAATGTAAGAATGTCATATTCCACCCATAAATTTCTCAAAAACTCTTTTGTCCTTATCTTCCATCAACTGAATACCTGGTTAAAAAAAAATGACAAAGGATTTCTCTGTCTAGCTTTGGTAACTAGTCCAAAATTCAGCAACATGAAGATGCGGCTGTTCAGATTAGGAATTGTTGGCATAGTCTTATATGTATATCAAGCTCAAAAGGGCTGGAGAGAGGAAGAAGGAGAGAATGCTTTAACAGTAGTGAAATAAATTTGCATAATTGGCATTAAACTATACAAGGACTTTTGGCAAGAGTGGTAGAAAACAAAACTGGGTTTCAAGATTCTGGAAAAGTAATCTTTAGCAGTAATTAGTCCAGCTTGAATAAGAAGGGCAACATTAGCATAAGCTTCAGATAGCTCTTATATTAAGCCTATCATAAAGTTCCAAATGTTAAAATGAGTTCTTCCATTAAAACAGTCAGGACATTCATTCTGTTTGCACAGGGAAAGCAAATCCATTTTTTTTTCCTTCCTCACATTTTCAATAAACTCTCTTGGCTACAGTTCATGTAAGAGAACCTCATCTCAAGACAGATGAGCGGTGATGAATTGCAATGTTTTGTAACATTTTTTTTCAAAAGCCATTGTTGAATATTTTAAAAACAACTTTTAGCATTCTAGTATTCATTTCAGAAAGAAATAAACTGTCTTGCTTAGCAACAGAAATTTTGGACTCAATTGTGATCACAAGTTGAGGACTACCTGCACTTTGGGTGGACATGGCTGTGTTCATTAGTCTGCCTTGACTTTTGACTTTTCTTATGGGACAGTATGTTGAACTTGTTGCTGGTCAATTTAATACAGATCTGTGGCCTTGTTTCGGATTTAGTTCCTTAACTTACTTTAATGACTCTTTGCTATGTCAGGTAGTTCCTATTTTGTTCAATGTTTTCTCTTTCTTTTTGCCTCTGTAAAAAAAAATAGAATCTTTTGTTCTTTATGATTCAACTTGTGTCTCTTCAGGACTATTATGATTTAGATTCAGGGATCTATAAAAGTTTTATTTGCTTTCACCTATTGGTTAAAAACCACAGCCTTAACCATGAACATCCATATATTCTTGTGGTAATGGCTGATTCTGATTTGCCTGGTGGCCACTTCTGACATATCAGCACTTCCAGCCTCCTTCCTGTCTTTAGTTGTCAATTAGGCTTGAGCATCTAGCTCTGTCTACAAAGTGGAGATTTTATTTCAAACTTCTTTCCATTCTCTATTAATTCTTTATATAACTTGCATTGTTAGAATATTCCTGGCTTTCTGTGCTTTCTTGTTCTATAATATGCTAACAGTCACCTAGGTTACCTACTTAGGTAGAATGCAAAATCTTCCATTGTGTTTTTTGGGTCAATAAGTTCTCTTCTCCAGAAAGAGAAATCACTTTTCTTCAAGGTTAATCATATCCATTATTATACCACATCATTGTGATATGTAAGAGAGGAATGGCGTGGCTATATCTCAGATATGCCTGCATCTATACTTGTTCAATGGACATGCACAGTTGGAAAGATTCACTTTGGACAGATTATTGCATGTTATGTAAGCAACCTTTTCAAGCTCAGTGATTTGTAATGCTTCTTTGGGTATGTGGTGGATTGAGTCTCTTGCACAATCCTCTTATACCTCCCCACTCCTACATTCATGAGGAGAACCTGATCAGTATACTGCAACCATTTGACTTTTTCTTCAGAGAAAATCCATCTCGGTACTGTTTATCAGGAGAAAGAAAGTGGGGGGGGGGGAAATCATATCTTCCCTTTGCTATAGGGAAAGGAGAACAGTCAGAGCACAGAATACAGAATAACAAAGTTGGAAAGGACTTTGGAGGTCTTCTAGTTCAACCCTCTCCCTATAGAATTCCGGACAAATGGCTATCCAATTTCTTCTTAAAAACCTCCAGTGTTGAAGCACCCACAACTTCTGAGGCCAAGCTGTTCTACTGATTAACAGAATAACAGATTTGGAAGTGACCTTGGAGTTCTTCTAGTCCAACCTACTATTGAATTAGATTAAATTCCTGGTCACAATGAGTAATCGATTATTTTTAGTGATGTCATTATATCACTATGGTCAGATAACTTCTCACAACCTTTTGAAAAATGAGTAGGTCAAATTATGGTCCCTGATTCCCCTTTCCAGCTTATGGTCCCTGATTCCCCTTTCCAGCACTTACCTTAAAAAGATGGCTCACCTATATATATGGTACATACAGCTACATGTAAATGAACCCTTGTATGTGTAGCTATATTAGGATTGCCCTTTTCTTTCTGACCACTCCTCATCCTTATGAAAGTGGAACATAATTGCTTTCATGTTGAAATATTGAAGAAAACCAGATGAGATTAGGAGATTTAGTTGGAGTTTTTAAAAGAAGAACTTGTCAATGCCTTAATAAATGTGATAAAATATTGAATACAAATCTTTTTGTATTCAAGCCAAGTTTTTTTGACAACATCTGTCTCATAAAAGTTAATCAGGCAAAGACTTGGTTAACATTCTGGTGGGAAACTTCCAGGAAACTCCAGGGCTGTAGGCTAGACTAGACTCCATCTCTTATATCCTGCAATGTAGAAAACCAATTCTGTATTGTTGAGAAAGTAATATAGTTGAAGTCACAAGGATTTCAGAGGAGACTTCAATTAAGTTAAGTACTTCTTTACACAATGGATAGCTAACAATGGTACTCGCTGCTATCGGAAATTGGGTTAGTTCATAATTCAGATAGTTTTAAAAGATAAATTAATGCAGGATTAGGCTATTGATGACTATTAGATTTGACGATGATATGCTAACTCCATGAAATTAGGAAACAATATTTTTTATCTGTCTGTTGATATTTATGAACCTGTGAAACATATCTGATTGGCAACTGTAGGATTGACTGCTTGATTGATGAACCTTTGATTATATCTAAGAGCCCTGGTGATGCAGTGGTTAGAATGCAGTATTGTTCTGCATACTCTGTCCACTGCCAGGAGTTCGATCCTGACTGCTCAAGGTTGACTCAGCCTTCCATTCTTTCGAGATCAATAAAATGAGGATCCAGATTGTTGGGGGCAATACACTGACTCTGTAAACCATTCAGAAAGTGCTATAAAGCATGTGGAGTGGTATATAAGTCTAAGTGCTATTGCTATTGCTATATCTAGCAGCCTATTCCTACCTATATAATTAAATCCGCTCTTCTATTTTTCTCTAACTGCCTCATCTGTGAGCTATGTGGACTAAAAGCTGTTGAATATTTGTAAAGTAAGGGTGCTTCTAGATAATATTCTAATATGACCCAAGAGCCAAAACTGATCATTATAATCATTTATAATATAAAGTTTTATAACTGAACATTTTATATCATCATATACAATCATTTTATAAGAAACTATGTGTCATTTAAGAATATTGTATGAAAAAGCATTATTTTTCTTTCATAGAAAATATACATGATAAATGCAGCACAAAGGACCTACCACGGGAAAGATCTAACAAAATAAAGCCATTTAGAAACAAGTCCCATGAAATTCAGAGAGGCTTAATCACAAATAAGCATCATAACACTGCATCTGAACATGTTTTTAGAATATGCCCATAGTTCTGTTATTACCAGGTTTGTTCTGCCTTTGTGCTTTGTGGACAAACATAAGTCAATCCTTCAGGATTCCAATGCATCATTTTCAAATCCATTATTTAATGTTGCCTTGTTTGCAGACTACTTCTTGAAGTAACATGATTAAATATTTCTTATCCTCTGTCTTCTCAAAGCATAAAATAGCAGATTGGCAGCTAGGACATTGTACTGGAGTAATATTCACCTAGATCTTCTGCATTCATTTGTCATTTGAAGCCCAACTCTTGAATGCATTGAATAAAAGCTTTCAGTAGAGGACCAAGAGCAAGGAATATTGAAGAGAAAGAATATTGAAGAAAAAGAATAAGAGAAACAGGCAGAGAAATGGCTGCATCCACTTTTATATCTGGTTCTACATATTGATCAGTGTACTCTTAAAATGTATAATTTTTGTCATTAAAAAGGTTCCTATTGTACGTTGTACACTGAGAGCTTCTGCACTGGAGGCAAATTTCTTGTGTGTCTAATCACTTAGCCAAATAAAGCTATTCTATTCTATTCTATTCTATTCTATTCTATTCTATTCTATTCTATTCTATTCTATTCTATTCTATTCTATTCTATTCTATTCGGGATGTTGAATTACCATGTATCATTCTTGATAATCTGGATTTCATTTTGAGTTGTCAGACCCCAAGACCCCAGAAAGACACATTGTGAGTCTTCTAAGCAAATATCTTTGTTGCTATAGACAGAAATTTTCTCAAACTAAAGCAGATTACTTGTTCCATAAAATATATAACCTGGGAACTATTAGGGGGGAGGTGTCTGTCAGGCCCCATAGAAATGTATCCTCATTTATTTTAGCTTTGTAGTTTCTTTGTTGCCTGCCATTCTATTGAGAGGGGGGAGCCTTTGGGGATGCTTTGCACTGTCTGCTTTGCTGTCTTGTTGCCCTTCCCCCCAGGGGATGGAATGTCTCACCCTTATCTGAGAGACGGTTTGTGCTTGGAGCCAGAAGAAATTGAAAGTGAGAGAGACCTTGAACAGCCCTCCGAAAAGACCGGTTACCAAAACATGATGCCACCTGTGGATTGGCTGGGATTCAAATGAACACTGGGACACTGGGGGGAGGAGTATTGAATGCTACTTTTAATATATCGCTTCACGGGTTTTTCTCTCAGATCTCGCCTTGATTCCCTGCTGTCACTAGCCCTAATAAAAGTTTCCTTTTGAGACAATGCTTGTTTCAAGAATTCTGCTTTCTTGGGTGGCTTAGCTAAGGTAGATCCTTACAGTGTCTTCACTTTCTTTTTTCACCCAGACTATCTAAACCGAGTTGTCTCTTGCTCCACTGGGACACCCTTCTCCTTCTTGGGAATCTGCACATTCCATGACAGAATGAAGGCCCCCAAATAAATTAGAGCTGGCATACCACTATTTTCTGCAGGCTTTAGGTCCTCTATTCTGGTAAGTGGTTCATGCAAAATTCCTTCACTGAACTGCTGATTGTCCCCTGAATTCCTTCTTCAAAAAAAATATTCTCCAATTTCATCCTGAACCTTGTCCTCTTATTACTTTCAAGACATTGTTCTTTGGGGAAGGATTCAAGAAGTCTGAGTGGCTGATTCTTTTTCAGTCATTTCAACACAACTTCTTGTTCATTGTTTTTCTTAAAAAAAAAAAAAGTTCCTGTCAACATAATAATAACATTATTCTTACCGGCAATAGACTCGACTGCAATTTGATGGTTATGTTAATTAAGTTTTGATTGTTGGTTAGAGTTTTAGTACTATTTTCTTGTAATCAATTTTGGATTTTGAAAGAGAGGGGGAGAAGCAGTAATTTGAAATTTGAAAAGAAATGGGAAAACAAATAGAAAATAGTCTTTATTTTACACCCCATATCAGTAGTGGATAGAAAAAGGTGTTTTTTTTCCTGTTGGATTCTTTTCTCCTGCTTAACATAAAACATCCTTGTGGGCTTAAATTGTCCACTTCTTAAAGTTTTAACTGATGTTTTTCATTTCTAATAATCCTTATTTTGTTCACTCGGCTTTTTTTTCTTTTTCTTTTTTTGCTTAATGCAATATACATCAGGATTCAAAAAATTACTAAGGCAGCATTTCATTGTCTCCATATCATAGTCACAAAAAAACTCCTTCAGATTTGACTTTCCCAGCACCAGCTGGCATCAAAGGAACTAATGCCAGCCATTCAAATAAATATTTCCCTTCTGATATGTCTCTGATATATGTCCAATTTATTTAAGGTTTTCCATTGCTAATTGAGAAACTTCCTGCCTTTTGCTGTTGCTGAGAATGAGCCCATGAGGGGGAAACAAAGCTTAAAAGGGAAAAGAACATATTGATTTAGAAAGTGGTGCTCTTTTTCTATTTTTCTTTTTTGTGAGCCTACTTTGCAAGTACAGGAAGGCAGTCAGAAAACCAGAAATATATTAGCACATACTAGATATTTGTAGACAGGGAAATGTTAGATGACTAGCACAGGCTGTGCCAGGAAATGCCTTAGATTGGTCGGTAATATTATCAAATGTTAAATCTTTTTTTCCTTACTTAATACAGCTCCAAGGAACTCTTATTTATAATTAATAGAAAAGGAATAAATTCTCATTTAACTATGTAATCTAACAGGAATTCAAAAGTGGCAATAAAAAAAGAAATCCCTCTGCTTATAATTATTATTATTTTTTTGCTCACCAAAGGTGAATATTCTCTGCTCAATGACAAAATAAATCAAAGATCAGTTGCATTTTTTCAGTTTGCAAGTATGTGATTATTCACTTTCTGCCTATGTAGAAATATATGTAATGTGTGAAACCAGATGCAAGTGAAATAAGTAGGAGAATCTCTCTCTGTGTGTATGTATATGTATCATATAGATATAGATTAGATAGACATAGACTGAGACAGACAAATGCACATACACATATATATATACACATACATACTTATACATGTGGTGGTGCAGTGGTTAGAATGCAGTATTGCAGGTTAACTTTGCCCACTGCCAGCAGTTTGATCCTGACCAGCTCAAGGTTGACTCAGCCTTCCATCTTTCTGAGGTCGATAAAAATGAGGACCCAGATTGTTGGGGAAAATACGTTGACTCTGTAAACTGCTCAGAGAATGCTGTAAAGCACTATGGAGTGGTATATAAGTGCTATTGCTATATTACTGGGTTCCAAAATACTTGTCAAAGAACTATATCAATGAAGGACCCTATTCCCTGATGTCACATTGCTTTTTGTAATTACTTGTAGTCAGGCTGGCTTTCAGGCCAAAGAAAGCAATTCCATTCCTTTCTAAAACTGTGGTTTATAGAATTATTTTGTTTCTGGATAATATGTAGGTATGTCATTTCTTCTCTCCTTGTGTTCTCCCATGCTAGGTATTAAACAGATCTATCTACAAAACACCAGTACTTACATATAGAGCAACTTACTTGGTTTCTAGTAGGTCTCAGAACTCATAGAACTCTATGTATGCACAGACATAGACATGTGGCTAAAACCTATTCAGGAACTGTGATATGTTATGGCAGTGATGGTGAACCTTTTAGGGACTGAGTGCCCAAACTGCAACCCAAAACCCACTTATGCATCGTCGAGTGCCGGGTGGGTGTGGCCCATTGGCTGGGTGTGGCCCATTGGGTGGGCATGGCTGCGGTGGTAACGGCAGACTGGGTGGGACTAAAAAGTTCAGTCAATCAATTCCAACTCTGCAAGATCTTTTTTTTCCCGCGAGAAGTTGAAATTGACTGATTGAACCTTTTTTTTTTTTTTTTGCACACGGCGGCGGAGGAGGCCTAAAGCGAAAAGGTTTTATAAAACCCAGCTGAAGGCCTAGGACTGGGGCGACGGCGTGCGTGCCCACAGAGAGGGCTCTGAGTGCCGCCTCTGGCACCCGTGCCATAGGTTCGCCACCACTGTGTTATGGTGTCCTTTCCCCATAATATTGTATTTAGATAACTTGTTTATTCTCTAGATCAGGAGTGGGGAATGATCGCCCTTTTATGACTTTTGGACCATGCTGACTCAGGATTTCTGAGAGTTGAAGTCCACAAGTCATAAAGGGGCCATTGTTCCCCACCCCTGCCCTAGATCATACTACATGACCTGGCATCTAAGGGTTGAGTGAATAGCTCACGAGATCTCAAAAAGTTGTTTTCAAACTAGAATGTTTAGGGAGATACAAGAGATTAACCGCATTATAGGAGAATAATCATACTGACTATATTTAATTTCAAATATAAACGAAAACATTAGTTTTTATCAGAACCCCATTTACTACTTTTTGGAACACAGCTCCTGGTGCGCCCCTCAAGGTCCAAGCATAGTGCTCAGCCTAGAAAAAGTCGGGCACTCTGATACAGAACAGAACAATAACCTGTTCTGTTATTTTCAGAGACCTCTAATTGTGCTTGATGAATGTTTTGCTCAGTGATGTTTCAGAACTCAGATATCTTCAGAAACTTAAGCAGCCTGACCAGGTAGAGTGAGAATAGAAAACGAATGTGAAATCCAAGCAGAGAATGGGACAATGTCTTAAGATACAATATCCATGGGACCATATACTTCAGTGAAGAAAGAATGTGTGTCAAAAATGCAATGTCCTTGAAAGTGGTATTCTCACCTCAGAAAGCTCTGTTTGTGCTTGCAAAGAGGGAAGGCTGCTTAAAGAGACTTCGTATTTGACAATATTTCTTGAAATACCAATGTAACTGTACCATGTTGTCACTTGGGCATTATACGAAGCATGGCATAATGAGAAGCCTCTGAAGTGCTCCTTCTGTACATGTGTTAACCCTCAATGTCACTCTTACTGACCACACTGCTATGTGATAGCAATACAGAAGACCATTGTTATTTCAAGGAATTTGGCGACATATTTAGATTTTTCCTTCATATTAAGACCATTCCAGTAGTTTAGAACTCATTCTGAGTGAACCTACTTGTCCTTTACTTTTGCTTGCTGAATAAGAAATAGAATCATACTGCAAATCTGTGAAAATCTGAGACTTTCTGTTCCTATCCTAGAACCATGTGCATTCAGTCAAGGTCAGGTCTTCCAGGTCTTGCATTCTCATGACTATAATAGGGCTGTGATAAAAATGATGGGGTTGTTGTTGTTTGTAGAAAGCTTTTGCACAAAACCTAGTTCTGGGTACTTTGGAAATCGGGATATCTCTGCTGTTGTTATTAAAGAACTCCTGACAGCTTGTAAGAGATTTGAGTATCATCTTGCTTGGTGCGGATGCTTTTTATATTATGCTTTTAAATCTGTTTGCTTAAGTTTAAAGCTTAAAATTTCTTTATTCACTGGAATGATCATTGTGTCTAGATCCAAAGGAACCAATTGCCTGGGCCCCTTATCATTGCCCTGACACTTGAAAAAACAAGCTAGACCTTCTTGGGGATGATCTGTCTCAAATCTGTCCTTTCAGGTTGTAAGGAATTATAATTATAAACTTAACAGACTAAAGAAAAAACAAAAATGAATTTCTTTCAAAATTTGCCTTTTCTCCTAGTCTCTTTTACCTCATTTTTCTTTTGCCTTTTAGTTAACCAAATTGGGGAAAAGGAGTAAAAATTCAGCAAAACAATTTAAAATCATTATATAACATTTTCAATTGGGTTAGAAGTTCACAGTCTTTAGTTTCTTCAGAGTATCCTCACCATATGTGAAGCAGGCATTAAACATCTGAGACCTGGCTATCTAGTTATTTCCAAAGATGCTTAAAAATAAAGGATTAAAAGAGGAACAAGTTCTCTTTTATTGAGTTCACATACACAAACACACGTTGTCATATAGCTCAAATAAGAAAAACAAATTCTAACCAGGAGAATGTTACCAATGCTTTCTTCTCCTTTAAAAGATGATAAATACAGACAGACAGACAGACAGACAGACAGACAGACAGACAGACAGACAGATGATAGATGATAGATGATAGATGATAGATGATAGATGGATGGATGGATGGATGGATGGATGGATGGATGGATGGATGGATGGATGGATGGATGGATGGATGGAGAGAGATGATTGATAGAGAGAGATAGATAGAGACATAGAGATAGTGGTAGAGAAAGAGGCAGAGACAAAGACAGACAGACAGACAAACAGACAGATACTGTAGATAGATGATAGATAATATTTTATTCAGGGGAGATTGCTACTTTTCCATTAAATTGGGATACTTTTTTTTAAAGAAATGGGATTAAAAATGTGATTCAGTACAAGTTTGATGTTTATTTACTTGAATCTGATAGCCTACAGCTTTTCTTATGCCATAAAGCTTTCTCTGTTGTTCTCTCTCTCTCTCTCTCTCTCTCTCTCTCCCTCCCCACCCCATCTCTCTTTCTCTCTTTCACCATGTATACTAGAAGTCTGATCTTTGCAATGACAATAACTCAGTGCTGACGATGTGATTCTAAACTGCAGAATTAAAGTACAGCTTTACGGTTTTAGGGCCTTTTATTGCTAACTGCAAATCTGATGTCTGAACTCTTGAATAGATCTCAATTTTGGTTTCTGTGCATTAACTGTTGAAAACAAGTCTCTGAAAGGAACTTTTTTCCCCTTCAGGAAGGAAATCTTCATATAAAAAAAAATCACTTTGACAGAGGTTCTTCAAATTATCCTACGTTTCTTTTGTGAGCATCCTATATTGCTTTTGTAATTTTGTGTGGGAGGATGAGACACTATGATAAGAAAAGACTTGTAAAAGAAAATATCATATCTGATAGGTTCTTTTAGAATAGGCTTTCCTAAAAACATTTTAAAAAATCTCATTTTGTATTTACAGATCTGCCAATTGTTCAAACTTCTTTATAGAATTCATTTCTTCAAGGTTCTACACAGTTTGTGTTCAGTGTATTCCATGTCTTTTAAACATCAAAATAAAATTTACTATTGAAAATTTAGATGCCCAAACAATCTATCCTCAGCCCACTATGGAATAGTGTTTTGTGTATCTCTAGTTTATTTAACACAAAAGGAAGTTAATGTCTCAAAAGTGAGACCAAATTGACAAAGGAAAAAGTCCATGATAGAGAAAATCCATGACGGTTGTTAATGTGTGTACCAATAATCACAGAAGAGATCAGTACAACTGGAACACGTACAACCTTATACACAAGAGGCATTACTCCAACAGTATTCCTTTGAGCTTATATTTCATATAGTTTACATACAATTCATAGCTTGCTTATTGTAAGCACATTCTTTTAAGCAACTTCTGAACTAAATCTATATTTAATATTCAAGTTGATTTACTTTACTCAAATTTACCTTGTTTCCAGGACTGCAATATTCCTACATTCCTTCACTGACTTCTTTTCTTATTGTAGTTTGAAATATCCAGCTATTGTTTAGAATTCCTTGACTCTCCAAGGTATTAGTAATGTGGCACACACAGCAGTGAGGTTTTTTTTTGCAGAGGTCATTAAGTGAATCACCACAGCTGTTAAGTGAATCCAAAATTGCTAAGCAAATCTATTCTCCAGAAACTAGAAGTAAATATTGGTTTTTGGCAAAAATTGTAACAAATCACAGTCACATGACTGTACAATGCTGCAAATGGCTGTGAATGTGGGCCAATTGCCAAGCACAAAAAAAATGCAGTCATATGACTTTAGGAAGCGCCTGGCTGTTGGAACTTCTAATCTGGGGCCTAGGTATCTTTTTGGGAGGTTTATCATAACTTTGTATGATCACTAAGTTATAAGTCGAGGGCTACTTGTAATAGACTGCAATTTACAAACTTTGTTTTTGACCATATTGACTCTGATGGGAACTAGAATTCAGCAATATAAATCTGAATACAGGTAGTTCTCAACTTACAACAATTTGTTTAGTGACTGTTCGAAGTTGCAACAGCACTGAAAAAAGTGAATTATTGTCATGGCCCCCTCAGAGGCTGGTTCGGAGGAGGAGGAGGAGGAGGAAGAGTTGGAGCTGGGACCATCTGACAGGGAAGGCACGCCAGGGGCTGAGGACGATGCTGTTTTGGGCCCCTCAGGCATTGGGGGCTGCCTGCCTGCACAGACCCAGGGGAGGATCGGCTACTGACTAGCAGTGGTGCTGATAGGCAGCCAATCTCTCTGACGAGGAACAGCTGCCTGCTCCACTTGATCCAAGGGCAAGAAGAGTGGAGCATAGGCAAGGCCAGAGAAGGGCACAAGACTAGTCAGGAGGAGGTCATCCCATCCCTCCTCACGAGGAACACCTGGCAACTGGCATGTATTTATGACTGTTACAATGTCCTGTGATCACATCTGCAACCTTCTGACAAGCAAAGTCAATGGAGAAGCCAGGTTCACTTAACAACTGTGGAAAGAAAGGTCATAAACTAATGTCAAAGATTATTACAGGCAAAAATCACTCAACAAATGTCTCGCTTAGCAACAGAAAGTTTGGGCTCAATTGTGGTTGTAAGTCAAGGACTATCTGTAATAATCTTTGTGACATTAGTATCATTGTGTAAATCAACATTAACAGAATAACACGGATGGAAGGGACCTTGCAGGTCTTCTAGTCCAACCCCCTGCTCAGGCAGGAAGCCCTATACCACACTTGGAATATTGGCTGAACAGATAGTATAACTGGTTCATCTTGTACATTAAGGCCACAATCATCCCATAATTCTGTTGATTTTTCTTTCTTGTTCTCTCGGAGCTTTAAGGATAGACAAAAATGTTGCCCTCCTTTCTTAAGAATGTTTTATTTCCGTGGTGGTGCAGTGGTTAGAATGCAGTACTCACTCTAGGAGTTCGATTTTGAACGACTCAATTTTGGCTCAGCCTTCCGTCCTTCCGAGGTCAGTAAAGTGAAGACCCAAAATGTTGGGGGCAATATGCTGACTCTATAAATTGCTTAGAGTGGGCTGTAAAGCACTATGGAGCAGTATATAAGTCTTAAGTGCTATTGCTATTGCTATTTTATTCACGTATGAGTTTGATATTTTTGCGAGCAAAATGCAGATTCAACAACTCTCTCCTCTTCTCCCAAATAGTTGATGATTTTGCTATTCTTAGTTTCTGCTTTTGGTATGGACCTGTAGTCAACACAGGTTTATCCACTAATCGCATAGTTCAAGACATGTATGAAAAAAGGCTTTAAAGTTGTATCCCAAAAATACCTATAATCCATAAAACTGTCAACCTGAGGATTGCAAATATTCTACTCATTTAAATATTTTATCACAAAAGAAAAGCAGAGAAAATGTCAGAGGCATGTATACCTATATATACCTATATAGTTAATTTAAAATGTGAGTAGTTTTAAACAGAATATTCGAATAAATGTGTGATCGACATACCATTTAAAGGAACATTATTGCCCTTTAAACTGGCTATTTCCCAGGATTCAAACTGCATATACACCAAACTAAGCACTTGTTACATCTCAGTATAAGTATCACCTAATCTCCTGCAGTTTTGAGGCTTTATAAATGAATGAGCACATGATTTTAATTCTTGGGCAAATGTCAAGCTGGCATTCTAAATGCTTAATTCTGTCTACCTTCACGAGTGGATAAAATAAATACACATCAGGAACTCTCTATTTAATAGGAAAAGAAATGAAAATTCTTAATCTTTCCAGGGAGTAATTATTATAGGTAGTCCTTGTTTAGCAACCACAAGTGGAAGTGGTAACTCGATTGTTAAGTGAAGCATTTGCTAAGTGAAACCATGACTATGTTTATGATCTTACTTCAGATTTCCTTTGCTTTACATTACTGCTAAACAAGGCAATCACTGAACAAGGACTAGCTGTATTCCATTTGAAAAAACAACTGTTCCAAGTGTTCAGCAATTTTAATTATTTTAAGGGTTTTTGAGCATAGCAGGTTTCATAGCAGCATAGCAGGGGAAGCTTATTTTGAACAACTTAGACAGACAAAATGCACAGTATTCATACCTGATGTAAGAAGAATTATTTTATAGTAATTATATATTTCTCAAGAATCCTTTGAACTAGAATCACAGCTTAGTGACTGCATCCTATTTTTTATCTTCAGAGAGATAAAATATAAAATATAAATTCTTTCTTTGCTGCTTTTCAATTTGGTCTGACCACATTAATCTCTCCTTCTTTACTACAAACTGCCCTGCAGGATAACTTCTAGACTAGCTGACTCAAAGAATACAAAATCTTCATTTAGTCTAGGATGAATTTCCAACAGGACTGCTATTGTGTATTTGTGTTTAACTGCTTATAGTTTTTATTTTGGAAATGTGCAAGCCTGCCCAGAAAAAAAAAACCAGGAATAGTAAGTATAAGCACTTCTAATTTAGAGTCTACCTCATTTAGTGCATTTTTGCAAATATGGTAATAATAATTTAAAAAAATCATTTTCCAATCAACATGGTCACTCAAGACTAAATTTCATGCACTTGATAACAAAAGCCTTCTATGTGAAACTGATTAAGGTCTGGTTATTATACTCATAAAATAATTATCTAAAGGAGATGATGGAAACCAGTGATCTTTGCAAAATCTCTCTCTCTCTCTCAATCATATGTTTGCCTAGTGACCATTTCACTTAGTGATGATTTCACTTCTAATTTAAGGAATGGTTTGTGGTCACTAAATGAGAAGAAGGTGTAGAATTTGGTTAAAACAGCCATGAAAGCCATGGTGAAATTTCCAGCAGTCGTTTTGCAAAATATCATGTTTCTAAAATTTCAAATGTAGTTCACCATCCCCAAAGTATTGGGGGGAGGTCACTAACTTAAATGATTGTCTAAGGGTTTGTGAAGTATCCCAGTGCAAATATAATCTGGGATGTGCTATGCAATATTTTTGTTTTAACTTTGTTTACCCTCAGCAGCCTTAATCTAACAGTTGGTGATTTATCCTTTTAAGTAAATTTAATATTAGCTTTCTACTTACAATTTTAAATAAGATGTCTAACGTTGGTGTTATTTTAGAAGATGTGGAGATAACTTTCATGAGAATCTAATAAAGAAAAATGAAAATCAGCTTTGTCTTGGAAAAAAAAGGTAGGCATAAGAAAAAAACACAGAATAACTTCACCTCAATTCCATAGAGAGTCCTCAAGCTACGACCACAACTGAGTGTTAAGTGAGTTTGCCCCATTTTACAACCTTTCTTGCCACAGTTGTTAAGTGAATCATTGCATTTGTTAAGTTAGTAACACGGTTGTGAAATGCATCTGGCTTCCCCATTGACTTTGCTTGTCGGAAGGTTGTAAAAGGTGATCACATGACCTCAGGACACCGCAACCATCATAAATATGAACCAGTTGACAAGCATCTGAATTTTGATCATGTGACCATGGGGATGCTGCAATGGTTGTAAGTGTGAAAAACGGTCATAAGTCACTTTTTCAGTGCCGTTGTAATTTTGAACGGTCTACTAAATGAACTGTTGTAAGTTGAGGACTAATTGTATTTGGTATAGGAGAGGAAGAGGGAAAGTAGGAGGCTTCCACGATTCTGTTATTGTGCTCTACAATAATAAATATCAGGAGTTCATGCCTCCAAAGTGTCTTATCTCATTTTTATTGTCATGGTCTCATCTGACTAGGGAATTATGGGAGCTGAAGTCCACATATCTCAAAGTTGCCAAGTTTGAAAAATACTTTTTTAAAGCTTATCTTTCTGCTCTAAAAAGACTACAAGAAGATAATATAAGCTAAAAACAAAGACAAAATATCAAAAGATAAAAGTATATATTAAAAATAAAGTAATATTAAATCAGCTAACAAAAGCCTGGGAAAAAATGTATCTTTACAAATGTCTAGGGAGATTCACAGTCATCCAGATAATAGCTTTTCTGTAAGATGCTTTTTCAAAAAAGCAACTGGACTTCCTTTGTTTTTCCTTGAAGATGTTTTGCTTCTCATCCAAGAAGCTTCTTCATTTCTGACTGAATGGTGGGGAATGTATCTTGAAAAATGTATCTTTACAAATTTCCTCAACACTGATTGATGGAACCAAAGGAAGGGCGAGCTATTTCTGTATTGTTTCCAACAATACTTGTGATGGTTGCATTGTTGAAACCACATAGTGAAACTCAACTTTAAGGATCCTGGTCTTTATCATTTAAAATTAAGATGTCATTATCCATGAACTGGGTCACAATGGGTTGTATGTTTGTGTGTGTATGTCTCAAGATCTGTTCCACCATGGTTTCTACCTGCATTTTAGTATAACAGTCCTCTAAATAAAGTAATTCCTCACCTGTCTTCTATTGAATTAACTGTTAGCTCAATCTTCCCAGTGTTATGTGACTGAAGGCAAATGAGGAAATCAAAATGTGTTGATTGGATATTGAATTGCTTGAACTCGGTTTTATGGCTACATACACAATATGTTCCTTGTCAAAAATCCACCTGATGAATGGCAAGGTAAAGCTCTCTTAATGGAATAACTGGCATTGGGGATATGAAAGGTTCATTTGGAGGGCTTTAGCAGGTAGAATATAAATATCTTCTAAATTTCTTCTAAATAGTTCTATACACCTGCAGCAAGTAATGAATTTGTGACTGAATCTTCTTGCATTGCACATTTCCCTTCATTAGCATATGCCTTCTATTAAAGGATATTATTTAAGCAGAGGTTTTCAATCTTTTTTGGTTAGATCACATAGTGAAAATTATATGTATCATTTTCAATTCCATGTAAATTAAAGTTGGATTATATCCAGGAGTCCTAAAAACAATGAATTCCTAATGAAGGCCAATATGTGTTTCATAAAAAGATTAACTTATCAAAAGATGCCCTTGGAAAAGTTAAAATTGTAAATATGTCGTGGTGGTTCTGTTAAGGATTGCATTGGGAAGACCATACAAAGAGCTGTGAAATATTTGCAACAAATAAAATAAAATAAAATAAAATACCCACTAATATATCATATTTACATGAATATTATTTCCAAACAAACACAGCAGTTAATATCTGAACCCCAGATATTAACACAATTTAAAAGTTGCATAAATTAGGCTGGAGACCTATACAATACTCCATGGAATATATTAAAAGTTGAATTAACAAGATATTGCAAATCTTGTGCTATATTGTAAACAAATATTGTTAGCAAAATGCAATAATTCTATGAGAGCAGAATTTTGATACTGATATGTGATATCACTTATATTGCATAATAAAGGCGTGATCTTTGCTCCTTTTTATGCTCATATCAACTCTGCGAGAGGAGATAACCAGGAAACAGTGTGGAACTCTGAGGTATTTTCCAGAGGTCTTCAAGTTGAGTATGAAATTATATCCATATCTTTTCCAGCCTCATCAGACCTGCTCAACATTATACTACTGTACTTGATTTTCATATAACATTGCCTCCACCCTCAAGGATAGGTTATTTACTGTATGGCATATCATAAATGGACTAGCTACATAAATTAACATTTCAACTAGATTAGTAGAACCAGTGGTGGGATTCAAATATGTGAACAACCGGTTCTCTGTGTGGATGCCGCTTCCAGAAGTCCATTCTGAGCCTGGGCAACAAAAAATTAGCTACCGGTTCTGCCGAAGTGGTGTGAACTGGCTGAATCCCACCACTGAGTAGAACCCAAGGAAATACAACTGTTAAAAAGATCTATGTTCAAATATCAATGTCTAGGCCATCTAACCATTGAAGCGCAGTATCATTTATATTAAAAAAAACCAGATACTGGACTGGTATATGCCCTCAGCTTATAGCCAGTCATGATGTGATCTACAGTTTGACGTGGAATCCCGCAGTCATACTGAGGGGAGGATACTATGTCCCATTTATACAGAGAATCCCGCAGACACCATGTGAGGTGCGAGTCCTATTCAGGATTGCAATAGTGGCAAATATTTGTAGCTCCAGTGGAGGATGAAGGTGGAGGTTCGTTCTCTGAGCTTCTGGGTTGGTTTCTGAACATTTCATTACCAGGTTAGATAACATCTTCAGTGGAATTTAGGGAATTTTCCCTAAATTCTACTGAAGATGTTACCTAGCCCGTTAACGAAATGTTCAGAAACCAACCCACAAGCTTGGAGAATGAACCTCCACCCTTATCCTATTCAGGATTGTCCAATGCTGATGTGGTAGTTCAAAGTCTGGGACCTTTTTGTGAGGTCATTTATTTGTCTTTCAGTAACTTATTTGATTTTCCATTGGAACTTGATGTTAAAGTTGTTGGGCAGATGTTGTGCAAGTGCCCATGGGGACTTCCTGGATTTGGGGTGTGAAGCTAGTTCACCTCCTTGTGGTGCACCCTGGATAGCATGACAGCATGAACTAAACGAACTAGCAACTGCTGGCAGCCAGACTACTCTGTAGACTTTCCTGGCTCTCAAAATACATGGCAATGAAAATGAAAGCAAGGACAGGTAATAATCCAAGAAACATAAAAAGCTGGGATTCACACAACAACCTTAATCAGGTCTGTTACAAACCTAGGGTAGCATTTGCCCAACATGCTAAGCTTGTCCAGTGGGAGGGGGGAATTAGTATGGTATGTGAACCCAGCCTTTGCATTATGTTATACCAATGCATGGTTCAAGGATGTGTGCAAAGCTGGAATACAATTGAGTTGTTGTTGTTGTTAGTTGCGAAGTCGTGTCCGACCCATCGCGACCCCATGGACAATGTTCCTCCAGGCCTTCCTATCCTCTACCATCTTCTGGAGTCTATTTAAGCTCACGCCTACTGCTTCAGTGACTCCATCCAGCCACCTCATTCTCTGTCGTCCCCTTCTTCTATTGCCCTCAATCTTTCCCAGCATTAGGCTCTTCTCCAGTGAGTCCTTCCTTCCCATTAGGTGGCCAAAGTACTTGAGTTTCAACTTCAGGATCTGGCCTTCTAAAGAGCAGTCAGGGTTGATCTCCTCTAGGACTAATAGCACTGCAGTATACATTCATGGGAAGAAAAGAAGAGTAGAGCAGAAATAGTGATAGGCAAAATTTGTGCAGAACTCTACTCAAAACATGTAATCCCAGGTTTACCATTTATTAAGATGCTAGGCATAGAAGTGAATAGAAAAGCAGATTTAAAAAAAAGACTGATGATATCAGAATCTAAGGCAAATTACTGTGCTCACAAACACACAACAAAAAATTAGTGGTTCTGGAGCTAGCTTCAGGAAAGATGACAGCAACAGGAGCAATAGTTCCAGCCAAATTAATTAATTAATTAATTAATTAATATTGTTTTAAGATTGATGTAACTGTATTCAGGAGTTTACAATAAGACTGCTAAACCCTTGCTTAATTCTCCATGGTTACTATATTTGTAGACCTGGGTCCAGCAGCTCTGTTCAAGGTTATCCATACCAGTTTCATGGTGGATGTTTTAGGAGGGAATCCTGTTAGTCTCTGATGGCAAAACATTAAAGGACTGGTGCTACGAGTCTCCCTTTGATTTTATTTTTATATTCTCTTCTGGGACAGGATGCAGTAAAGATCTACTTTCAGGCCATGTTTGTGAGTTTCTTCACAGATAAAATAGCTCATATATGATTGCATTTATATGGACAGGTGACATTTTGAAGGGGATATTTTAGTTTATGGAGACAGAGTGTGGATAGATTCCTCTGTGGCACTTGTGGACTGGATCAATATCCCACCTGGCTTATTTAAAGAGTTGGGCAGGGACTGTTTCATTGGATTTGGAAAGTGGTTAATGTTTCTTTGAGGGATGCAGGTGTAGGGTGGGACCTTTGTTGGGACCTGGTTGGAAGGAACCTCTAGGTCTTTATCAGGCCTTGTGTTGAGGAATACAGAAATAAGTTTGAAGAAGATATGCAGAAGCAGTTAAAGCAAAGTAAGAGATAACTCACTCCTGGAAAAGGTGAAGACGTGAAAAAGAAACTTAAGATAATCCTTGATTATGTTTAGTCTAAGAGGGGGAGAAGGGAAAGTAGTATTTTTTTAGATAGTGTTATTATACTTCGCATTTCAGTAATCTCCACTCTGTTTGTTTCTTTACTGTGCCTACCTCGAAAAGCTGACAATGACTATAGTGTCTATGTAATAGTGTTGAGGACTGGTTTCATTCCTTTCTAAATCCGTAGTTCTATTTAGTGTGCATGGGACACTAAATTGGTTTTTCCAATGTCAGGTATTGCATGGCTTGTCTCTCTTCCCAATGCTCTTTGATACGCACATATGCACACCATGTGCACATGTGCGCACATCTGATCTGACCTTACTTTTATGGATTCAGCTATGCTTTCCTCCTCCTCCTCCTCCTCCTCCTCCTCATCATCATCATCATCATCATCACCATTATCATCATCATCATCATCATCATCATCATCATCATCATCATCATCATCATCACCATAGGATAATGGTCCAATATCTCTTCCTTCCTTCTTTTTTAAGTGAAGCAACTTTGAGTCTCAGGAAATAGAGACTATATAAACTACTATATGAAAAAATAAGGAGATTTTTAACAACTTTTATTATTAACATTTGCTTGTAGCATTAACAAGTTTAGTGTTATTAGGCTGTTAAAAGAAAGTTGTTGTCCATGGTAAAAAATATTTTGATGTTTTTGATTACTTTTGAGATCGTCACAGTTTATACCTTCCCTACCAAGGTTGTAGATTAGCAAATTCAAAGGCTCTTTCATGGGATATTGAGACATTAGCAGTTTGTAAGCAGAGAGTTATTTTAGGAATCTAGTGCATTTCTGAAGTAATTCACTTTCATTCAGTTAAACATTTCTTTATTTTTTCTTGACTTAGTAAGTGAAAGAGACATTTAAACAATGAACTAATGCAATTCCTCAAGCTTCTAGCTGACTTTCTCCTTTCCAGACAACAGTGGCATCTCCAGTTCCTCAGAAAAGGAAAAATACAAGCACAACATATATGATCAGAGAGCCAACGTAGCTGACTATCCCTCTAGTAGGAACGGTTGTTCATTGTGCAGTTAAGGATTTGATGCACATAATTCAAATTATATTTACACTTTCATAAATATAGGCCTTCTGAGTTGTTAATTCTCCTGCCAATTCTCTCTCACAATTTGAAGCCTAGAATTCACTTTATTGTTCAGCAGTCTAACAAAATCTGGGATGTCTGATTGGACATAATAAATCTGCCATTGTGGTTGCTTAAATTACACAGCACTCAAAGCATATCCAAAGACCCAGCTCCAGGCAAGCAAATAATGCTCTGGTGTGGATGTTTCAAGATAACCATCAGAGTAATAGCTTTTGATTTGAACTTGCTTTATTTGCTTTTAGAATGACAAGTAAAACCAGAGCAATTTGCTCCGATCAGATGTCAGTCTTTTGAAAACTTGTAAGTAATAACACTTAATATAACCCTCTATAATTTGAAAGTGTAGATGGGGTAAAACTCAGTACAGTTCATGACACCTAAACAATTTGATCCTTATTCTTTATGTTTTTCTCAACTAACATATCCATAAACTACATATCTGAAGAATTTTGGATTGTTTTTCATGTAACTAATGCAGAATAAACTCAAATATATAGTCCTGTTATAAAATTATACACAGTTTTGGTCACCACACTACAAAAAAGATGTTGAGACCTTGGAAAAAATGCAGAGAAGAGCAACTAAGATGATTGAAGGCCTGGAGACTAAAATATATGAAGAACGATTGCAGGACTTGTGTTTGGCTAGTCTAGAGAAAAGAAAGACTAGGGGTGACACGATAGCAGTATTCCAATATTTGAGGGGCTGCCACAAAGAAGAGGTGATCAACTTATTTTTCAAAGGCCCAGAAGCCAGGATAAGAAACAATGGATGGAAACTAATAAAAGAGAGAAGCAACCTGGAATTAAGGAGAAACTTCCTAACTGTGAGAACAATTAACCAGTGGAACAATTTGCCTTCAGAAATTGTGGGTGTTCCATTACCAGAGTCTTTTAAAAAGAGACTGGACAGCCACTTGTCTGAAATTGTATAAGGTCTCCTGCTAGAGCAGAGGGGTGGACTAGATGACCTCCAAGGTCCCTTCCAGCTCTAATCTATTCCTTAGCCTCTCTCATATAATTACTATACAATATAGTAATTTTTAATATTACAGGAAGAAAAATACCAAACACATAGGAATTAATCATATAACTTTATTTAATTAAATTAATTTAAATGAAATTCAGTTCAATTCAATTCTGGCTTTGTCCAGCCATTATTTATTTAGCTATTTACCTATAGAATACTGAATTAGAGGTTGTTTATTAGCTGATAGGGTTCAGATTCAACTCTATAGAGGTTTTTATGGATAGACTGGAAAATGCTGGCCTATCTCTCAAAAGTTCAATTTATATCACAGACCAAATGTATTTATTAAAGTATGTAGCAATGGCCATTGCATGGACAACTAGAGGGAGGAAAGGGGACATCACATACATCATTGTGCAAATGATATAAGTTATTAATTGTGCATTATTAGCATGATGCTAATGACATCATCATAGCACCAACAGACTATTGTTCTAGTTTACCTTCCCATAAACTTTCTTGTTTATTGTTGAAATTCTAATTGGAACTGTCTCAAAGGTGTTTTTCCAAAGGCAACTAGGACTGTTTTGGTTTTTTTTTTTTCCATTAAGGAAAACGTTTTGCTTTTTATCCAAGAAGCTTCATCTGTTCTGGCAGGAGGGTGGGGGCAATGGAAAGATTAGTTCTGACAGGATGGGGGTAGGGGAGGTTGGAAGGATCATATTTCTTTGCAGTCAACCCCCTCCCCATCCTTTCAAAACTGATCCCTACCATCCTGCCAGAACAGATGAAGCTTCTTGGATGGGAAGCAAAAAGTCAAGAAAAAAACAAAAAGAATCCAGTTGCTTTTGGAAAAGCACCTTTGAGACAACTATGACCTGGATAACTGAGAAACTCCACAGACATCTAATTGGAACTTTAATAGATGAACTGATATTTGGTGTGATCCACCAAAACTTATATTTCTATTTAAACTCAGCACGATACAGGGAATTTTAAGAGATTAACTGTTTCCTTGAGCAAAGTAACAGGAAAAGATACAAAGTCTAGTGGATCTGTGATTTGCAATTCATAAATGGAGATTCTTGTAAACCTTTGCGCCATGCTGTTAATATTTTTGAAATAAATAAATAGCCAAATACTTACTAATATGACATAACAGCAATAAAGAACATCAACAAATGAGACTGCCATATTCTGTTATTAAAATTGCAATTATTTTTTGTTGTTAAATGTATTTATCAATTGTTGTTCAACTGAACCTTTCATATAATAAAAAGGCATGTCCATAAATAAATAGCTTCATAGCTCTAGGGTATTGTCCTTTGGGATTTTGTTTTTAAAAAAATATTCTGCTTTGTAGATCTCAATTATTATACAGGATACGGTGGGATATATTCTTGGATTCATTTACTCCAGTTCAGTAATCCCATTAGTACAAATGTTCTCATTTCAAATATATTTAAATTCATTGTTAGCATCTAATTGTAATTATCTAACACAGTTCACCTGTTCAAAAACCAATCTCAATAAAGCTGCATAATATGCATCAGTTATTATTTCCATGGAGCTAGCAATATCCATATTTAGGCTACTTGGAAATTGTCACATCAGCTGTTTAGTTTTAAGAATAAAGGAATGAGAAGTTCTGTTAAAGATAGCCTCTCTCCTAGAATGTTTTTTTTAAACAAACAAACAAACAAACAAAAAACACTCTCTTCACAAAAACAAAATTAGTGTAGGATAGGTGTTGAGTAGGAAAAACTGATGAAATCCTCTTGGCAGATTGTTGTTGACTCTTGCCATGCCACTGTGTATCTATGTTCAAGTCTTACCAGTTACTTCAGATGTAAACCAAACAATGGTTGGAAACTGATCAAAGAGAAAAGCAACCTGGAATTAAGGAGAAACTTCCTGACAGTGAGGACAATCAACCAGTGGAGCAGCTTACCCCCCCCCCCGGAAATTGTGGGCGCTCCATTGCTGGAGATTTTTAAGAAGAGGTTAGACATTCATCTGTCTGAGATGGTATAGGCTCTCCTGATTGAGCAGGGGGCTGGACTAGAAGACCTCCAAGGTCCCTTCCAGCTGTATTCTATTCTATTCTAAAATTGATCATGAATTTCTGTGAGATTAGATTTGGAAAACTCACTACCACTTAATCTACTTGGAACAGTGTATGTCATAGTGCCCTGAGGACAATGCCAAGAAAGAATTTTTCTAGGTTATTATTATCAGTAGTGTTGACACTGTCAGCTGGGAGTTTTTCTAAACTTTTATTACAGCAGCATTCTTCTCCTCCTGCTCTCCCCAATCCACCCCAACATTTTGCCATCTTTCTTTGCTATGTTTATATGGACTCCACAACTGATATTCATGGCTGAAGATGTCCAGCATAGAAGTCAGGTACACAATAGAAAGACTGGTTGTAAATGGAGATGGGGAGAATGCTGAGCCAAAAAGCTCAGTGGACAATTGCAGGTGTGAATTGTGGAGATGGAGAAAGAGAAGGAGAAAGGAGCATGCAAGAAAGAGTTATGTAAAAGAAAAACATGGAATAAGGGATCAGGTGAAAGTTATGACATGCTTCATTACCAGCATTGTTGGGAGACTGAGTGGTAGCAATGAAAGACAAGGGAGAGTTTGTCATTGGCCAGTGCAGAGAAAAAGATTGGCTTTGCTTTGGGATTTCTTGGCAGGTACTGCCAAGAACTGCTATAAACAGCATTTACTCAGTGGTTGCTGTTGACAGACTTGAAGGGCCAACCTGGGGATGGATCATCCTGGAGAAGCTATCTATGTAGTTGCTAAGAATTAACACTGAGTCGATGGCACATAATCAATCAATTAACCACTGATGTATTAATAGTAGAATTTAAAGACTTAAATTAAATAATCTTATTCATTTAATATTCTGGCAATATCACGCAACATCTAGCTTAATAAAGATACAATAGTGTCTTGGTTGATCTTGACATGTCACAATTATCACTGAGAGTTCCATTGAGAATAAAGAATTAATAGTAAGTAATATTACTGCCCTGGTGGCACAGTTAGAATGCAGTATTGGAGGCAAACTCTACCCACAGACTGGAGTTCGATCCTGACCAGTTCATGGTTGACTCAGCCTTCCATCCTTCCAAGGTCAGTAAAATGACCCAATATGCTGACACTGTAAACTGCTTAGAGCAGGGGTGTCAAACTGCTGGCCCATGGGCCAGATGCGTCACGCGGAAGCTGCACCCACCCCATTGCTGGCAATGGCAAAACTGTCTCGATAAGTTGTGCGACATCACATGACGTTGCGAGTTTGACATGTCTGGCTTAGAGAGTGCTGTAAAGTACTATGAAGTTGTATATAAATCTAAGTGCTATTGTTATTACCAATAATGCATTATTGCAGTCAAGGGACTAGAAATAAAAGACAAAACAAGCTATTTATGTTTGGTTATAAACTAATGAAGGACCTAGAGAATACTATAAAAATACTGCATAAATTGTAGTAATCTTAATGTGACAAAAACTAACAATAACTGGGATTTTATCATCAAGAAATACTTGATATAACTGATATGAAATTAGTGCACTGGTTTTCTGAATAATGAGTGTTCTTGATTGGAATCCTGATCTGAAACATTCTAAGCTGCATAAAATATTTGCAGACAATGTAACTTAATTTATAATGCAACCAGAGTTACATGCCAGACATATCCAGATTCACCAATTATTTATAAACATCAGAAAATATAAAAAAATGTAGCAGGGTTGAAACTGGAGGTGGAAGAATCATGTTCAAATACTCACTTGGGCACAACACTTATTTCATTAAGGGCAACACTTATTAAAATGATTGTTAAAGACCATACCTCAGATTTAGCTCAATCCTGCATTCAATTGAAAGTGATTTGAGAGATGTCCAAGCTCAAGCAGAATTCTTCCAAAGCAGTCAAAATGCTTATCTAAAATGTCTCAGTTGCATTGGTAATACAGAAATTGGAAGACATGCAGAGATACTAGATACAGATACAAATATTTGTCTTTTTCCTAAGCTTTTTATCGACTTGATATTCACCAGAAGGCTGTTACAGAGTTCTTTATCAGTTCTATTTCTCAAGACTACTAACTTTAAAAGTGGTTATGGTTGTGAAAGTTGGACCTTAAAAAAGCAAAAGAAGAAGAAAAATTATTCTTTTTATGCTGTGGTGCTGGAGAAGAGTCCTGCATATTCCTTGGACAGAAAAGGTGACCAACAAGCAAATACTGGAGCGCATAACACCAGACATGTCACTAGAAGGCAAAATCACGAAACTGTGTCTTGCGCTGGCCATGTCATTCGGAGGAATTCACTGGAGAAAACAATTATGTTTGGAAGAGTTAGTGGTAAAAGGAAACCAGGTCATCAGAGAACACAGTGGCTGGACACCATCAAAGCTGACCACCAGCCAAAACATAGAACAACTCAAAGAAGTAGTACAAGATCAGAAGATGTGGAGAGACCTGACCCATAGAATTGCCAAGAGTTGGACTCAACTGAATGGATAACATCAACAGGCTGCTATAGTACTGGATCTTGGTTTAGGAAAATTCTTGATGTCCATATCTTTATCCCTTTACTGCTATATATTACACATTTAATATCCTAGTCTATCCTATCACATTTTCTATTTTTGTTATTCCAACAGAAGGAAAAAAATAGCTAAAAACCTTTAAGAACATTTTCCTTTATCGTTCTTACTTGAATCTCTCCTAAATTTCTACAGATTTCTTGCCCCAAGGAATATTTATTAGATGGAAGACTGTCAAATAAATTGCAAAGAATAAACACAGGAAAGAGAAATCTAAATATATAACTAAATAACATATGGGCAAATTATTCTGGTGAGGGGGTTTACTTGTGAGCAAATTGTCACTCTAGATCTGTTCCTTAAAATCAGAAAACTGTTTTATTTTAGCAATTGTGGTGTTGGAATTGTATCTGAGCACACAGATGCAAATCCAGAAAACCAAATGGGGGCCTCAAAACAGCCATTACTAAATCTTTGAGTAGCTGCAGCTGTAGATGCCTCACAGCTTTCAGGAACACATCTAAGGAAGATATTTCAACGGGCATGGGCCTATTATTTCCACAGCCCCAAATATCAAGAGTCCATTCTGTTAGAAGCACGGGTAATATTTTCTGGCAGTTCACAAGTGGCCTCCAGTCTTCCACAATCCTGTAAAGATGGATAGACAGACAGGCAGATAGGCAGACATGCAAGGATAATGCCTTGTACTAGTTAAATCGAATGACACCTATTGCTTGTGAATTTATTGAGGCCTGGTATTCAACCAAAGGAGCAATTAACAAGCATGTTGATCTAGATCCAGCATATGAATATGTAAGAAACCAGACCACTCAATGTGCCAATCAACAAGAGAACCAATCAGCTGCTCAGAATTCAAGTATAGCTCCAAACAAACAACCAATTGCATGACCAACTGACCACACTGGCATACAAGACATTTATGAGCTAAGGAGAATAGGACAAGAAAATCCTGCTGATGATGTTACCTAGTTTGATAATGAAACATTCAGAAATTATATTGAAACAAGCTTGGAGAACAAACCACAGCCAAAACCTATTGGTTGTGCCTAAGAATAGTCCTGGGAGTGAAGCAGGGTTGAGGAACACAACTTTTATTGAGCTTAATAACTACATTAAAAATCTATCCATAAGCAATTCTATTTGTTTCTTCATTCATGAAGAATTCACATATTTCTATCATTAGTTTCTCTTTTTCAACTGTTCTGAAACAATTATTGGAAATTGCAAAATACAGTTTTTTTAGTAGAATTTCAGATCATTCCAAAATAGATGTCTTGCCATTTTAGTTTCTTCTTACAGCTGAGTTTTGCATGTTCATTAAAAATGTATTTTTTAAAAAATAAATAAATTTGAACTAGAAAGCAGAGATTTGAAAAGATGTTCTATTTTCCATTTTCAAAACTGCCCTCCAAGGATTTGATTTAAAAGTCAATAAATGAACTCACATATAATTAGTGAAGAACTATAGTCTGATCTCTCAACCGTAGTTCAGCTCCATGTTCTCGGCAATAGAAAAATGTTTATTTATTTCTCTGTGGACAAAATATGACTTTATGAAACACTTTACTGAGTACTCTGAAAGGTTCTTCTCCCACTCTCCAACACACCAGTGGGCTGAGAGAAAAAGGAAGTTTAATTGCCTATGGTTCAGTTATATTGTAATGCTTAATGTTTGGCATATTCTAATTCATCAAAAAAAAATGCCAAGTTCATGCTGGAAATAAACTTTTGATACAGTTTGTGGTGATGAAATGTCATCTTGATGATGGAATTGATGATTCTTAAATCACTCCTTTTTAAAAAATATAAATGCTTTCTGAACAATGAAACAGCAAGGAGCTTATTGTGTACTGTATCAAATTTTAATCACACAACAAAAAGATGAAATAGTTTCATTTCCCCTATTTATGCCACCATTTCATTACAACTCTCATTTTCTACACCAGGAGGCCAATACAATTATGGAGAACTGGATAAAAACACTCCAAGAAAAAAAAAAGATAATTGGAAGGAAAAAAAAATGTTTTGATGAAGAACCAAGATATGAAATATCTGGAATAGAGTTACATCCTTTCTATTTTGTCTAACTCTACTTGAGCTAGTATATTCTGGCTACCAATAGCTCACCTGAAATTAGGTTCTTGATCTTCATACCAAGAGATCTCAAAATGGAGGAAAAAGAAGTACTGTATGTGCCAGGTTGTGTAGGCTTGAGGGATTCTTGCAAGAGAAAGAGACCTCCAGCGTTTTCGATCTTGGCTCAGTACTTCAGCATCTTCCCATGTGATGTTTAGAGTCTTTAAATCTTCCATGAACATTCTTTGCTATGTGCTTTGGGGGCATCCTCTTGGCCATTTGGCATCAAAAGGGGTCCGTTTCATTGCCATCTTGGGGATTCAATTGTTCTCCATCCAGGGAATATGACCTGCAAGCTGGAATCTTCTGCATGAGACAATGTTATGTAATTTGCATGAGAAACTCTTTTGGAGCAAAATGGAGATTCTCAGTCATCCTGGTCATGGTTTCCCCAAAGGTGCTTTTTCAAAAGGCAACTGGACTTTCTTTGTTTTTCCATGAAGACGTTTTGCTTCTCATTCAAGAAACGTCTTCAGTTCTGACTGAATGGTGGAGAATGGAAGGATTTATATTCCTTGCAATCATCTCTTTTGGAGCACTTCTTCGTTAGTAATATAGTCAAAATAGCAAATCTTTAAGATTCAATGGAGGCATCTTTGTTGGAAGATTCAAGTTTCTGTTAATACTTGCTGACACCTTCCAAGTCTTGCCAGCATAGATGACTATCAGAATCACTATGGAGGTGAGCAAATGAAATGTAAGTTTCAGTGATGTAGATGACAAGGACCAGATTTTATTCATCCTCTAAAACAGCATTCCCCAACTTTTCTGGCTTAGCAGACTGGGGGGGGGGGGAGAGGGAAATGGTTATGCAAGAGCAGCAGGCGAACATGTGTGCATGCGCACAACTCCATTTGTGTGAGCAGCAGGCACAAATGGAGCTTTGCTCCTCCTGCCACTCTCACAAATGGAGCTGCACATGTGTGCATGCACTTGCCCGCTGCTTGCTCAAGTGGAACTGCACACATGTGCATGTTCACCTACCACTTCCACAGCCTGGTTTTGATTGGGTCAAGGCCTGGTAGTGGGCCACAGCCCAGGGGTTGGGGACCCCTGCTCTAAAAAAACAGCTGCTGCTCTTCCAATGCAGCACTTGACGTCTGTCTCTGTGTCTCCGTTTCAGGTAATTATACTACCCAAATAGGTAAAACTTTCTGCTTCCTCAAGTCACCATGATCTGAGTGTGATTCCCCACATCTGTGCACTGGAGATCACATGCGTCCATACCAGAACTATTTTCAGATGCCTCCCCATCTGTTTTTTGTTTTGTTTTGTTGTGTTGTATTTTCTTTTAACAGATCATTGTACTTTTGTTATTCTTTTTCTATATCAGTCAGAATATTCTCCTTGCAGAATGGACTAGGAACAGTTAATCCAAGAACTCTGATTAATAGTATTTATTACAAGAAAAGGGAAAGTTATATTCCAAGAATTCCAGTGAGTGTTTTAGTTTCAAATGAGTCACCTATAAATTTTTCTTCCTATTTTTTTCTTTGCAAAGGATTAGTCATCTCTTCTTTTGCGATGATGGAGTAGTTTGTATCTGTACATTCTTTTGATAACTGACTTTACTTTTATCATTGTGACAAATAAGTCACACACCACTTTAGCCTTGATGTAAATGCTGCACTTTGCAAAAGAGAAAATAATCTGTTCAATAAAAAAAACCACCCAGAAATACAGGTAGTCCTCAACTTACAACAGTTCATTTAGTGACTGTTCAAAGTTACAACAGCACTGAAAAAAGTGACTGATGACCATTTTTCACACTTAAAACCATTGCAGCATCCTCACGGTCACATGATCAAAATTCAGATGCTTGGCAACTGACTCATATTTATGACAGTTGCAGTGTCCCGGGATCATGTGGTCCCCTTTTGCAACATTCTGACAAGCAAACCCAATGGCGAAGCCTGATTCACTTAACAACCATGTTACTAACTTAACAACTGCAGTGATTCACTTAACTACTGTGGCAAGAAAAGTTGTAAAATGGGGCAAAATTCACTTAACAAATGTCTCACTTAGCAACAGAAATTTTGAGTTCAATTATGGTTGTAAGTCAAGGACTACCTGTACTAAAATCAGTGTTTTAAGTAAAAAAAATACAAATATGCTAGACCATGTCATTCATTTTGAATTTTAAGATATTTGCTTATAAGATGTGAAACCAAGCTTTTCAGTAGTAATATCAGTAAATCCCCATATAAACCATCTTGACTCATGAACAATAGGTGGATTAGAAACCTTAACAAATAAACCGTACATAACTTTAACAGATTTTCTTGCTGATCCTCTTGAGTCTTTGGCAGTAAAGTGATCTGGGAATGATTGTATGGAAATCATATAACAAGATAAAGTAGTGTCCCCTTGTTTTTTGTGGATTGCAGCAAAACCCTATCCTAAGATCTATGTTGCTTCTTAACATTTGTTTCCCCTCTTTTAATAGCCATCTTTAATCTGATGAGGGTTTTTTTCCTAGCATTTTGTATGACCATATGGTTGATATACATACACAAAAACCCAACTACAATGGAATGGGATGAATAGGAGTCAGCTGGCACTAAAATACTGCCATCTCTATAGTATTTTTTTTTCTTTTTAATTTCCCCTTTAAGGCATAAAAGCTCTTTTTTTTCTTGTCCATGGAATAACACAGAATCAAAGCCACCTGAAGATACACTCAAGCAGACTAAAAACCTATTCATCCTGTTTATTATTTTGCCTCACATTTGTCCAAGAAACTGCTCTTAGAAACACTTCAAAAATAGTCCACCTCCTCCACAGTAGCATCTCTCCTCTTTACAAGAAGAGTCAGGCACAACTGAGAGGCAGCTGGTATGTGGCTGCAGAAAGGATGGGTTGCTTCAAGCTTCAGTGAAATCAGATTCTCCATTCTTTCCTCTCCAAGGGAGTTTTGCAGATGTGGCAGTGACTTTCATTCCCAAACATAACCGAGAAAAAGAAGAAAAAACAACAACAACCCAATCATCATGCCAAAACTTGACTATCCAGAAATCAGCAATCTGTATTTAATCAAAGTCATCCATGCCATTCAGTTCATTTATTGTCATTATCCTAGAAGATGAAGCATTTCTTGCTGAGTGTTTAGTTGTACATTACTTTTTGGCTTGATGGGCTGTCAGGAAGACAACCTTATTCATCCCAATTTCTATAATGTGTGGCCTAGCCTGTTATTAGATTTCATTATTGCACAGCATGTGCTGTCTGTGGCTTTCAAGATTGGTGGCTGAATTGCATAATTAAAGTCAAACAAATTATTTTGTCCCCTGACTTTTGTTAAATTATTACCTTTCTTTGTCTGCTTCTTTGTGCAATGCCATCAAATGCATGGAGTTTTATCTGAGGCACTTGGAAATGGGTTGTTTTAGGACTTTCGCCAAACTTTCAAATGAGCTATGAAATACAAGTGTTAGATGAAACGATCTGCTGGTTATTTTTGAACAGGTCCATTAAATACCATTTACACAATAAACAACATTTTCAAAAAAAAATAATATTAAATGTTGCAATTAATGTTGCATTTAAGAACAGACATTAATCTGATCAATACAGAGAAGACCCGGGAGGATCACAGTCAAGGGAAAAGAATTCGTATGAAGCCACAAATTAAGGGTCACTTTGAGAAGAAGGAAGATGGAAAAGAAAAAGATAAATTTGGAAAAGAAAGAAGAATGGAAGTAGCATGTGGTTGGGACCAGAGAACATGGTTTTATCCAGTGCTTTTTTTGTTAAAAAAAAAAAAGTGCTGGAATTCACACACGTCATACAACCCGCCTTGCCTATCCTACAAGGTTCCATCCCAAAAAGGTGCTGGAACTCCGTTCTGGGCGTTCTATGACAAAAAAAGCCCTGGTTTTATCACGGAAGATACTTCAAGATTTGAAAGGCACATTTCACTCAGTCTTCAAACTCAGACTGAACATAAAACTAAGTCTTCATAAATCTTGCAGTTTCTTATTAATTAGCATATACACTGAGAAAGGCTCCATAGCAGAGTGAAGCTTGTCCTTAGAAATGAGGGGACCACATTGCGCCATGAAGCACTTTCAAAAGATCAGCCTGACCTCAATACCTGGGAAGATTCTGGAAAAGATAATCAAACAATGAATCAGCGAACACCTAGAGGCAAACAAAATCACTACTAAAAGCCAACATGGGTTTGTCAAAAACAGATCATGCCAGACAAACCTTATTGCATTCTTTGACCAAGTGACAAAATTAGTGGATCAGAGGAATGCTGTGGATATAATTACTGGACTTTAGTAAGAGCATTTGATAAGTATCACACCTACTACTTGATAAGAATGAAAATGTAGGTTGACAGCAATCACCACCAGATGGATTCGTAGCTGCCTGACCGGCCGTACTCAGCGTGTGGTCCTCATGGAACCGCATTTACATTGAGGGGCAGTGTGATGGGTGGCCCCCATGGGCTCGTTCTGGGGCCCAGTGCTCTTCAAATCTTTCATCAACGTTGACAGGGGATAGTGGGAACTCATCAAATTTTGCGGATGACACATCTGGCAGGAATAGCCACACTCCAGAGACAGGCTTAATGATACAGAGGACCCTGGACAGACTCTGAACACTGGGTGCTATCTAACAAATGAACTTCCCTGGGAAAAGTAAGGTTCTACATTTAGGCAAGAAAAACCAAATGTATAGGTATAGTATAGGGGGTACCTTGCTCAATATTAGTAACTGTGAGAGGGATCTCGGAGTCCTAGTGGACAATCATTTAAATATGAGCCAGCAGTGTGCTGCAGCTGCCAAAAAAGCCAACACAGTGCTAGGCTGCATTAACAGAGGGATAGAATCAAGATCACGCGAAGTATTAATACCACTCTACAATGCCTTGGTAAGGCCACATTTGGAATACTGCATCCAGTTTTGGTCACCACGATGTAAAAAGATGTTGAGACTGTAGAAAGAGTACAGAGAAGAGCAACAAAGATGATTACGGTAAAAAGAAATAGACGACGGCTAAAGCATATCAGGAATGTTGGCTGAATTGGTCTAGTCTGAGTTTTAATGAAAAGTAAGGCTAGGGGTGACTGATAGCAGTATTCCATTCTCAGTGGTGCCACAAGAAGAGGGGTCAAGCTATTCTCCAAGGCGCCTGACGGGCTAGGACAGAATAATGGATGGAAACTAGTCCCCAGGCGAGAGCACCCTGGAATTGAGCGAGAAATTTCCTGACAGTTAGAACAGTTAACCGTTGGAACAACTCGCCTCCAGAGCGGTGATGCTTCCCAACACTGGAAGTTTTTAAAGAAGAGCATGGACAGCCATTGTCCGAAATGGTGTAGGGTTTTCCTGCCTAGCAGGGGGTTTGACTCGATGACCTCCAAGGTCCCTTCAACTTTATTATTATTATGATTCTTATTATTATTATTATTATTATTATTATTATTATTATTATTATTATTATTATTATTATTATTATTATTATTATTATTATTATTATTATTATTATTATTATTATTATTATTATTATTATTACCCCTGAAGTTTTCCCACAGCCCTAGTAAATTCATGTAGTTCATATTTCCTAGACCAGTGGGTTCTCAACCTTTTCTTCTCCACAGACCCTTTTTAAATACCTTTTGTGGCCATGGACCATGGCCACGGACCCCCAAGACTTCACTCAAAATTTAAATCATAACATTTTTTCAAGCTTTCGTGGACCCCTCATGATAACATTGAGGCCCCCCTCCCCCGGGGTCCACAGACCACAGATTGAGAACCACTGTCCTGGACTATTATGTAGATCTCATTTATTCTTTGGATTTTGCAATTTCAATTCTTGGATCAATAGCTGTCCAAAAGTACATGTATTATTGAAAAAAATACATATTCAATGTGTGCATTAAGGAAAGGAGAGGCAAGCTGTTTCTTCTAGTAGCTTTGGATAGCTGTTCCCTTAGCTTGGTCATGCTAGCTTAGCCTCATGAAAATTGGTCCAAAGCATTTGGAGAGCATTGTGTTGCTTATCTCTACATTGGGGTGGGGGTGGGGGGAAGCATAGTAGAGAAAGATTCATTAAAAACATATACACTTTCACTTTTTTTCTAATTTTCAGAATGATACAGAGATTCATGAACTTATGACTGAATCCATGCCAAACTGAAATGGACGAGCTAGAAACTGATCTATATTTCCTAATTCTAATAACCTGTATTGAGGATGAGCTTCTGTTGGAAAAATGCATGGTTTACTTATTCCCTTCTTTTTTCAACACTTTTTCAAAGCTTTAGTCTGTCTCAAAAGACTTGGCTGAAGATCACGATTAAGGTGTAATAGTACTTTTCCTCCCTGACATACCTTTGCCTTTTCCTTATTTTACTGGGCAGACTTTAATTCAAAGCGCTATAACTTAACTGAATTTTTTACACTACATTAAATTCTAGTGTAGCAACCCATGGCTTTTGTGGTGGCAAACTACTATTATTTAATCTCGATCAGGATGATCTTCTCTGAGGTGAACTCCACTTGATTTTCTGAAGGTGATAAGTTTCTTGTTAGTTATGGCACTTCACTCGTACTCTTGTATTTCATTCTTATGCAGTTCAATGAGGCTGAGACTGACACTTTATTCAGCACTTGTATCCAACTCAGACAAATTGCTTTGTGGCTTTTGTTCTCTTCCCATGAGTCATCCATCTGATCCTTCTTGGGGGGCGGGGAATGGTTTTACATCATTATTTGAACCTAGCAAATTTCCTTCTAGTGGTAGCATACATCTATTATGTAGGCCGTTCTACCTTCCTACCACGTTTTTAATATTATTTATTGGCATAAAATATGCTTGCACTCTCACTGTCCATTAAAAATCTTATGAACTATTTCAGTTTGAATTAAGATTTGCTATATTCCCAGGGAGTGAATTCTACGTGCAGGGTTTCCTTAAGTACAGCCCATGATAAAGATGCCTTTGCTCCTGCCTCCAATACATCTTAGACTTCAAAGCATATTCCTGAATTTCAATATTTTAAACAAGAAGGGTACCAGAAATTGGAAAAAAAGAATATGTTCTGCCAAATGCAATTATTGTTGTCCAGGAGTCACAGTTTTTGATAAGGCAGAATTCTTAATCATGGGACTTTGGGGTTACCATAAGAAAAAAGAGCTTAGAAAGAGATATTGTAAGTTACAAGATGTTTATGTATCAGAATTAAGTAGCTTTCAATAGCCTAGTAAAATCTTCCTAGCTATTTGACAGAATAATAGAAACCAGGGATAAATAAACTGGGGCCTTCCAATTATTTTGGGCTACAACTCTTGCAATTCATTGCAGTGATCCAGAGGGCTCCTTGGAGATATTGCTAATTGGAAGGGATGTGGATGGGACTCTGTGGCCTTGGAGAGGCCAGCATGAAGTTGAGGAAGGAAATATTTCTGGGGGAGTCAAAGACAGACTGAAATATTACCATAGTCTCAGGGAAGAGGAGGTATGGTGGAAGGCATAGGGCAGGCCACTTCAGGAAAAGTAATGGGGGACTTTAACTACCCTGACATCAACTGGGAGACAAACTCTGCACCAAGTGGAAGATCAAACAGATTCCTGACAAACCTAGCAGACAACTTTGTCTCCCAAAAAGTAGAGAAGGGAACTAGGGGATTAGCCATTTTGGATCTAATTCTCACTAACAGAGATGAAATGATAGAAGGTGTTGAAGCCATAGGAACCTTGGGAGGAAGTGATCATGCAATATTGGAATTCAACATTATGGAAGCACAAGCAATAGAACTCAGTCAAACTAGAGTCTTGGAATTCAAGAGAGCTAATTTCAATAAACTTAGAGAGAGCTTGGGAAGGATTCCATGGATGAGAATCCTCCAGGGGAAAACAACTCAAGATGCTTGGGAAATTTTGAAAAGCAAGATAATAAAAGCCCAGTCTAGCACAATACCAACAAAGAGGAAAAATAACAGCTCTCAAAAGAAACCAGCATGGCTGCACAAAGAACTCTCTGATAAATTGAAAGATAAAAAGGACAAGTATAGAAAGTGGAAAGAGGGACACATAACTAAGTCAGAATATCAGCAAATAGCCCGAGCCTGCAAAGATGAAGTGAGGAAAGCTAAGGCTCATAATGAACTAAGGCTTGCGACCAAAGTCAAAAATAACAAAAAAAGCTTCTTTCAACATGAAAAAAACAAGAAAAAAGTGAAGGAAACGATTGGTCCATTAGTGGGTGAAAGTGGCAAGAAGGTGACAAGCAACAGGGAGAAAGCAGAACTATTTAACTCGTTTTTTGCATCTGTCTTTACACAAAGGGAAAAAACAGACCAACCTATCAAAAATAGTGCCATAAAAAACAGAATAGAAACACAAGTTAAGATAGGCAAGAAAATGGTGAGCACCTGTCCAGCCTAGACGAGTTCAAATCACCAGGACCAGATGGATTACATCCCAAGATTCTCAAGGAACTGGTAGATGTGATCTCAGAACCACTGAACTATATTTTTCAAAGATCCTGGAGCACTGGGGAACTACTAGAGGACTGGAAAAGAGCTGATGTAGTTCCCATCTTCAAAAAAGGGGAAAAAATGGATCCAGGAAATTACAGACCTATCAGCCTGACCTCAATACCTGGGAAGATTCTGGAAAAGATAATCAAACAACGAATCAGCGAACACCTAGAGGCAAACAAAGTCATTACTAAAAGCAAACATGGGTTTGTCAAAAACAGATCATGCCAGACAAATCTTATTGCATTCTTTGACCAAGTGACAAAATTAGTGGATCAGAGGAATGCTGTGGATATAATTTACTTGGACTTCAGTAAGGCATTTGATAAAGTAGATCACAACCTACTACTTGACAAGATAGAAAAATGTGGGGTAGACAGCATCACCACCAGATGGATCCGTAGCTGGCTGACCGGCCGTACTCAGCGTGTGGTCCTCAATGGAACCACATCTACATGGAGGGAAGTGTGTAGTGGGGTGCCCCAGGGCTCTGTTCTGGGGCCAGTGCTCTTCAACATCTTCATCAATGATTTGGATGAGGGGATAGATGGGGAACTCATCAAATTTGCAGACAACACCAAGTTGGCAGGAATAGCCAACACTCCAGAAGACAGGCTTAAGATACAGAAGGATCTGGACAGACTTGAACACTGGGCACTATCTAACAAAATGAAATTCAATGGTGAAAAAAGCAAGGTTCTACATTTAGGTAAGAAAAACCAAATGTACAGGTATAGTATAGGGAGTACCTTGCTCAATAGTAGTAACTGTGAGAGGGATCTCGGAGTCCTAGTGGACAATCATTTAAATGTGAGCCAGCAGTGTGCTGCAGCTGCCAAAAAAGCCAACACAGTGCTAGGCTGCATTAACACAGGGATAGAATCAAGATCACGCGAAGTATTAATACCACTCTACAATGCCTTGGTAAGGCCACACTTGGAATATTGCATCCAGTTTTGGTCACCACGATGTAAAAAAGATGTTGAGACTCTAGAAAGAGTACAGAGAAGAGCAACACAGATGATTAGGGGACGGGAAGTTAAAACATATAAGGAAAGGTTGATGGAATTGGGTATGTCCTAGTTAATGATAGAGGACGAAGGGGGGACATGATAGCAGTGTTCCAAATATCCTCATTTGCGCACAGAGAGAGGGAGTCAAGCTATTTTCCAAAGCGCCTGAAGGCAGGACAAGAAGCAATGGATGGAAACTAATCAAGGAGAGAAGCAACCTAGAACTAAGGAGAAACTTCCTGACAGTTAGAACAATTAACTGGTGGAACAACCTGCCTCCAGAAGCGGTGAATGCTCCAACATTGGAAGTTTTTAAAAAGAAACTGGACAGCCATTTGTCCGAAATGGTACAGGGTTACCTGCCTGAGCAGGGGGTTGGACTTGATGACCTCCAAGGTCCCTTCCAACTTTATTATTATTATTATTATTAAACATGACCCCCAGTATCGTATAGCCCAGGCCCTTGTACTCATTTTCATTCCCTGGTCTTCAGAGACCTGGGATCTCAGTGGTTGCTGCTGCAGAATACCATATCCTATTCCCAGGTGAGAAAGCTGAACGGATGTGTATTACCGAGACATGGATGGGCACAGATTGTGAGTCCTCCCAGGTAAACCAGACAAGAAACACGAACTAATGAACTAATTCTACTTTGTCGTAAGGCTACATTAATGGAATCTTGCTAGTCTTTTAAGATTTTAATGTTGTAAGCCACAAGAGTCATTTGTGTGTGAGTTGAGTGGCTATATACATTTGTATAATAAATGAAATAAAAAATCTGAAAATACAAACTTCCCATCACCACATTTAGCTTCTTGGCCCATTAAGGCAGGTCCTTCTTAAATTTCTTTCTCTGACCATTGATCCATTGGGGACTCCTGCCTCTCTTGTCTGATTGTTCTAGACAGCATCTCTTCCCCTCATTCCTCAAGATCACTCACACATTCTGTTATACAGTTGGAGGAGTGCCCCATTTGGAAATGTGCCTACCTGGGTTTTCAGTGTGGTATCAGCTGAGAATCCAAGCTGTGATGAGGAAGTAGCTGCAGTCATCTGGCATTCTCTTGTGGGATGCAGAGAGATTATACCATGGATGATTGGATATGACACCAGCAATGATTGGCTCCAGCAATCAGTTAGCATTCTTGCTTTGGTACTAGCCTTCCTGCTGCATAACATTCCTCTCTCAGATTCTGAACGTTATGGCTAGACTGATAGTAAGATTCCTCAGTTTTGTAGACCTGAGGAAGTTCAACTTGAGGATGGATTGTCCAGGGGCTCAGAAATTTGTGGTCACCATGACAACCATGCATCTGATGTGATCTACCAAAGGCATGTTGCATAACGATGGTCAGATGATTGGTTGGGGCAGTGACAAAGTGATATGGAGTTGGGGAAAATTGCCACTACTCCCCTGTCATAGTAAGATTATTTTCTGGTTGCCCTAGAGATATGTAGTGTTTCTCCTTTTGCACGGAGGCTGGATGCATTCCATCATCCTGCTTCAGATGCTTGATGAACTTTCTTGGTTTCCAGAGTGAACTTCAGGCTATTCCTAAAGTTTGTGCAAGTATTTATCGAGGTCTGTAATAGTGCTGTTGGTGTAAATAGGGAGCAAGTTAGATATCTCTGGCTTAGAATTTGGTTCCCATGTTAACCTTGTCTTGTTGTTTCTGGTTGATTGCATCAAAAAAGTACTTATACACATTATATAATCTACTATATAATTTATAAATAAATTTCCAGATAAATGTAGCTAGATTAAGATGGAAATATCTTCATTTCTGCTTAAAATATTAATTTTCTCTCTCACATACACACACATTTCAAGTTTGTTTCATTCCATTTGTGATCAATCAAACATACTCTGCTTCTTCTTAAAATACTTTTAAATTCTATTTTCTTTTTGCTACTTTCCTTTCCATCTTTACTAGCTGAGTCCTCTTCATTGTGTGAGTCAGAAACAGGGTGCTTGCTGTTAGACTATTGTGTATATCACAGACAATTTCTTTATACCATTACTATTTATTTAATAGTGGTATCACACACAATTCTCAGTTTTTTCTTCTTTAAATTGCCTGAGCAGCACATAACATGTCACCTCAGAGGTAGTTAACCATGCCAAAAAATAATGCAGAAATCCTAGCAGTCCAAAAACCAAAATCAAAGATGGATAGACTCTGCTAATTAATAACAGCCTGTTTTTAAACAGTTTTTATTTTTTAAAAAAATGGAATAGGGCATCATGGCATAACTTCTGTAATGATTCTTTTTTGAACAATTTGGACGCTCATGTGCTGTTTTTTCCCCCTGAAGCACAACAAGAAAAATACTGCTTCACAAGTGGCTAAGCTCCAGCGGAACTTAGAAATAATATCACTTCCATGCTTACAAAAGAGCAGAAGCCCAGCTGAGTAAGGCCAAAACACATCTTAGACTAACATTTGTGTTTCTCACAGTTGCCAACCAGATGTCCCTGGAATAGTCACAAGTGGAAGTAGAGATATTACCCTTCCCTCACTGCTACTCCCCTGCAATTGAAATTTGAAGACATGCTACTCAGTCCTTCCCTTTTCTTTAATATCAGAACTCTTGTATCTGATGCTCTGCCAGACATACTGTATCTCCTAATTCTGTTTCCATCTGGCCATATTGCAGCAGGACATGTTATAGTTGGACATGGGTTTTGTTCTTGGACATAATCAAGTTCCTGGTGAATTTGGAGCAGACAAATAGAAGTAGTTAGGGGTTGTTGTTGTTGTTTTTTTTCAACTATATTGCCTTATTGAGTCATCCTCACCTTGGAAGGCTTTTAATAGACTCCAACTTTTTTTGATTTCCAGAATCAGTAGCAGAATCCTCATTACAATAGTAGAAAATATATGCTGCTCGGGGTTGAATTCTGGAGTCCTTGGTGCTCTCTGAGCTTGGTTATTTGCTTGCATATATTTCATTACCTGACTATTACCTATCATCAGTACATGTGAGTGTAGGTTTTGGTCTTATTGTATTCAGTAACTTCACTGCCGGTGTTGGTGGTGCATTTTTCCCCCCTTAGTAGTTCTTTACTGTACAATACTAATAATACTAATACTAACCATGCTATCTCAAAAGTGCTTTTTCAAAAGGCAACTGAACTATATATTTTTTCCCTACTTCTCTTCCAAAAAGCTTCATCAATTCTGGCTAGATGGGGGTGGGGTGGGGTGGAATGGAATGGAATGGAAAGATTAGTTCTGACAGGATGTTGGGGGAGGTGGAAGGAATATATTTCTTTGCAATCATCTGGTTGTCAGCACTCTCTCTGAGAGCCATTAAGACCACTTGGGGATTTATCTGTGTCCTCAGGGTCACCTGAATCAGAATGCAAATGGGGGTGAACTATCAAAACTAATCCTTACACACACACACACACACACACACACCAGCAGCAGCCAGCCAGAACTGAGGAAGCTTATTGGATGAGAAGCGAAACTTCTTCTTCTTCCTCAAGGGAAAAACATAGTCCAGTTGCCTTTTGAAAAAGCACCTTTGAGACAACCATGACTGTGGGAGTAATGTCCCTGTAGCCCACGTGTAGGCTGCCATGCAGCTGAACCACATGGACGGAAAAAGGACAAAGGAGAATATTGAGCAATTATCCCATTGAAAACTCCTCCCAGTCACAAACGGCTTGGAAACTGTGCTCACTCTCACGTACTCATATGTTAATAGGTAATCCCTCCTGCTTGCTTCCTGTACACACCCACATTTTGCTGAGCTAATAAAAGAGATTCCCTGACTTTGTTCTGGGCCATCTCATCCCGAGGAAAAACTCTGCGTGGTGTTATTCCTTCACTGTTTCGGCTCCATTTCATGAGAGGCCCTCTGGACGCGGAAAAGCCGCAACTGGTGACCCCGACGTGATCGCTAATAAAGTGATACATCCTTGGACCTCTCATTCTCATCGCCTGGAAGAGGCTGTGCACACGATTTCGTCCGAAGCAAGGCGACAATCCCCTCGTGAGTATGGGAGGAAAACTTTCTAAATCGCAGGCAGCGCACTTGCAAGAACTTAGAGAGTTGACCAAGTCTACAAATTTTATTCTCAAAAACAGCGGTAAATTATTGCCTGTTTTGAGTAAAGCTGATTTGTTTAAGTTATTATGTTATATTTGGGAAAAATGTCCGGCATATCCGGAAAAGGGCTCACTTAAAGTGACTACATGGAGTAAATTGGGTACCTCTTTCCATGAGCATCCCAGAGCTCCTGCAAAAATATTATCATCATGGCGAATTGTTCTGGAATGCCTCAAAGTCCATGAACAAGGGCTCACGGAGACATTGGGCTCTGTGACCCCCCCACCGCCTTATAAGAAACAAACTTCACAAGGCAATGAGGCATTTCCTCTTACCTCCCCCTCCTCCCCCTCTGCTCCAACATCCCCCCCCTTCAGTTCCTCTTTCTGCTGATCTTTCTATTGTTCCTCCTGCAGCTCCTCCCATGAGTGCTGTTGCTACTACCATAGCTGAAGTTCGAAGTCAGGGTTTGCTTGATGCTGACGAATTGTCTGAGTGTTCTGCATTTCCTGTCTCTTTTGTTCAAAATGCTGTGGGCGCTATAAAGGTCTTTTTGGTGCCCTAGCTGGTTCTTTCCTTCTCACTTCCCCCTTGCCTGGTTACGATCAGATAAAAATTGTCACCCCTAAATCATCTCCAGTTGGACCTTCAGCTCCTCCTGGAGAGGCTAATTCTTTTGCTTCTCCACAGCCATTGTACACCCCCATAAGGCAAATTTTAGAGGAACAATTGGGATGCCTTGAAACTTCAAGTGGCTGTTAAGTTTAACCCTGTCAGACACTGTCTGGTGGTGCTTTGTGTTGATGTGTGTGTTTTGTTTTATATATGTTTAACTCCTAGAACGTTACGCTTGGACTTGGGATGGTGAGAAAAATAGGAGATGGTTAAAGGGCCCTATAAAGACCACATGTTTGGTTGGAATCATCTCATGATTTTTCTCGCTTCTTGCAGGACAAGCCATATGTCTAAATAAATGTTGTTTTAATGGTATTTGTGTATATATGTCTGTCTGTGTTGTTCTGTGTTATTTCCAAGACTTGGAAAAGGGTCAAAACCCTCTTTGATAACAACAAACAAAAAGGCCTTGAATAAAAATGGAAAACGTATGAAATGAAATATTTGTATGTGAAATGGTGTAAGCAAACAGAATGGAAGTGAATGAGTTAATTTGCTGGTGTAAATGTGTGTGTGTTAGCCCTCACCCCTCCACCCATCCCATGCTGTGAAAGGAACAGTAAAACTGTAGTTTTTATTGTTGTAACATGGGAACGCAATAGCAAGAGTTTCCATGAGAAAAGTTTTATGGAGGATCTGTGAAAGAATTTATAGAAAATGCATGTGAATTTTTTTAGTGGTGAGATTTTTGTAAAATTTCTTTTCCTTCCCCCCCCTCCTGACTCTTTCGTTTTTCGCTGGCTGCATTGCTTTAAGAGCGAAGGACAGGCAGACAGAGGAGGGGGGGCAGCTGTTCGTTTTAACTATTTTTTTTTCTTCTCCCTCTGCTTAGAAGTCTGGGTTGAGGAAGGGGGGTGGATGTGAAATTTAATGCCCATTCTTGCAGTTTCAGCTTGCAATTTTTTTTACTCGAAAGAGGAGACAGTAATTGTTGGGCAATTCTTTTGCAAATTTTTGAGTTTTAAATTTTTTAGTTAGACATATACATCCATCAACCAAAAGAAATGGCTCTGCATTGTTTTGCTTAGATTTGTAAATGTTTTCCCTATTTAATGGAAATTTGTTTCATCTGAATGGAATTTGATTAAATTGGAACCCCAAAAATACAACCTAATTGGCTTTTTGAAATACAAAATGTTTTAAGTATCTATGGATTGCAAGTTGCCTTGGAAAAGATACAGTAACACCCATTTTTCCTCACATTTTTTTAGAGAAGGATACCACATTGGTGCAGCTCCAACAATATCTAGGTACCATAAATTGGATAAGACCTTACCTTGGCATTTCCACCAGCCAGTTGGCACCTCTTTTTTCTGCTCTTACTCAGGGAAAGCAACCCTCAGACATCATACACCTTAATGTGCAACAGTTAGGTGTCTTGACACAAGTAGAACAAGCACTCCACACACAATGGGTGGACCGCTGCATCCCTGATGAGCAACTACTCATCATCATTATAAATACGCCACAGATACCAACTGCACTTCTGGCACAAAACCCAAAGCCACTTCTTATTCTAGAATGGCTTCACCTCCCTCACACTCCTAGAAACACAATTAGTCAAAAACCTTTTCAATTTGCCTCTCTCATCTCTAAGGCTCGCCTTCGAGCAAAAGCCCTTGCAGGAATAGAACCTTCTGTCCTATATGTACCATGTTCTCTCACTACATGGGAAACCATCTATTCTAACTCTGAAGCCTTGCAGCTTGCTCTCACTGAGTGGCCTGGAAAGATATCCTGCCACCCTCCTGCTGATCCTCGCATTCAGCTCCTAAAAAATATCCCTGTTTCATGGGATACCCAATTACAACGCTTTCCCATCCCACATGCTGTCACACTCTTTGCAGATGGCAGTAAACAATTTGGTGCTTGTGCCTGGTATATTCATGACCAATGGCACACAAAAATAACGCCACCCCAACGGTCTGCTCAACGTGCGGAACTAGCTGCAGCCATTTTGGCCTTTCTAACGTTTGCCACTCAACCTATAAATCTCATTCTTGACAGTCTCTATGTCACTCAAATTGTCACCACTATTTTTCAATCATACCTCTCCCTCCCTAGACCCTGATCTAACTTCTTTATTTTCCACCCTACAAACTGTAATATCCAACAGGAAACATCCTTACTTTGTCACACACATAAGAAGCCACCAGCCTTTTCCTGGCTTCTTGCAAAAGGGAAATGACATCGCAGACGCTGCGGCCTCTGCTACCTGCCTCATGTCTCTTTCTCCTGTCTCCCCTTGGGACAGTCATGCTTATTTCCATCAAAATAAAAAGGCACTTGTGAAACAATTTGGAATAACCACTGCAGAAGCAACTGCTATTCTCCAGCAGTGTGCCACTTGCAGCAAGCAGGCTCACTCGCTCCCAATGGGGGTTAACCCCAGAGGAACTGAGTGCTGCCAAATCTGGCAAATGGATGTTACACAATATGCCCCATTTGCCCCATGGAAATATCTTCATGTTTCCATAGACACCTTCTCTGGCTTCATCATTGCAACCCCTCAACGGGGTGAAGCCACTAAGCATGTCATTAATCATTGTATTTGTTCATTTGCAACGTTGGGATGCCCAAAAGAACTAAAATCAGACAATGGCCCTGCTTACACAGGAGCAGCTTTTGCTACCTTTTGTAATCAGTGGTCAATTGTTCACAAATTTGGAATACCTTACAACTCCCAGGGTCAAGCTCTGGTTGAGCGTGCCAACCAGATGTTAAAACATGCGCTGGAAAAATATAATCAGACACAGGGGAAAACTCCCCCTAGCCTCCCAGCTTTGCAAAACAGGCTTAACCTGTGTTTATACACCATTAACTTCCTGAACCTGACGGGCACTCCTCCATCATCCGCAGCAACTCGTCACTTCTCTGCTTCTCCTGCTGCAGCAACATCCAAACCACTGGTGTACTTCAAACGTCTTCCTGACCCCACCTGGAAAGGCCCTGCTGAACTCATCACATGGGGACGAGGTTATGCCGCCATCCAAACCAACGGTGAGACTTTGTGGGTCCCTGGTCGACACATCCGTCCCTATCATTCCAAAACAAAAACAGAGGACTTTTCCCCATCTGACGTTAACAACTTGGGTTAACTGGTGAAACCATACCATGGCAAAACGAGTGATGTGCCTGGGTCTAGGACTGACACTGATAATGAAAGCCCTGATGTATAAGATGGATCTGAATCAAGGAATTCCTGAGCAGGGAGCATGGCAAGATAACACCTACATAAAAGACATTGGTCAACTGGCTGTGGCAATGAACAAGACAAATTGTTGGATTTGTATGCACATTCCAGGAAAATCAGATCGAGGTCTGCCGCTGCAAGCGGTCCCTTTTAATCAAACAGGCTGGAAAACCTTCGAGCCCTCAACCACACAGCACAAAACGTCGGCTGCTGTACGCACTGTACTACATGAACCTGCAGCCATATATTTTAACTCCACAGGGTTGTCCTCCAACACTAACGTGATGGGACACTACCAAAGCTGTAATAAAGTTCTCCCATGGGCCTCTGATAAAAGATGTAGGGGGCTTAAAAGGATGCTTACGAAGGTCCACAACTCGAGCGATCATAGTATTACATATACATCCAATGAGAATGCCACCATCCTGCATTACCTCACTTGTATGGACTTGGAGAGCATAATCACTTCTGCCAACATTTCGTCTCCGTACTTTTTGCCCAACGACTTGTGGTTCATTTGTGGGATAAGAGCCTATCGAGCCGTTCCGAAGGACTGGGCGGGGGTCTGCACTCTAGGTTTCGTGATTCTGCTTTTATATAAGATAGATTTCCTTCCCCTAACCCGCATTCGCAATAGGCGAGACATTGATATCACTCATGACAATCCTCTAACATTGGGTGGCAGCACAGGGACACAGTTTAGTGTAACAGCCTATGTAATAACAGCCTGTTTTTAAACAGTTTTTATTTTTTAAAAAAATGGAATAGGGCATCATGGCATAACTTCTGTAATGATTCTTTTTTGAACAATTTGGACGCTCATGTGCTGTTTTTTCCCCCTGAAGCACAACAAGAAAAATACTGCTTCACAAGTGGCTAAGCTCCAGCGGAACTTAGAAATAATATCACTTCCATGCTTACAAAAGAGCAGAAGCCCAGCTGAGTAAGGCCAAAACACATCTTAGACTAACATTTGTGTTTCTCACAGTTGCCAACCAGATGTCCCTGGAATAGTCACAAGTGGAAGTAGAGATATTACCCTTCCCTCACTGCTACTCCCCTGCAATTGAAATTTGAAGACATGCTACTCAGTCCTTCCCTTTTCTTTAATATCAGAACTCTTGTATCTGATGCTCTGCCAGACATACTGTATCTCCTAATTCTGTTTCCATCTGGCCATATTGCAGCAGGACATGTTATAGTTGGACATGGGTTTTGTTCTTGGACATAATCAAGTTCCTGGTGAATTTGGAGCAGACAAATAGAAGTAGTTAGGGGTTGTTGTTGTTGTTTTTTTTCAACTATATTGCCTTATTGAGTCATCCTCACCTTGGAAGACTTTTAATAGACTCCAACTTTTTTTGATTTCCAGAATCAGTAGCAGAATCCTCATTACAATAGTAGAAAATATATGCTGCTCGGGGTTGAATTCTGGAGTCCTTGGTGCTCTCTGAGCTTGGTTATTTGCTTGCATATATTTCATTACCTGACTATTACCTATCATCAGTGCATGTGAGTGTAGGTTTTGGTCTTATTGTATTCAGTAACTTCACTGCCGGTGTTGGTGGTGCATTTTTTCCCCCTTAGTAGTTCTTTACTGTACAATACTAATAATACTAATACTAACCATGCTATCTCAAAAGTGCTTTTTCAAAAGGCAACTGAACTATATATTTTTTCCCTACTTCTCTTCCAAAAAGCTTCATCAATTCTGGCTAGATGGGGGTGGGGTGGGGTGGAATGGAATGGAATGGAAAGATTAGTTCTGACAGGATGTTGGGGGAGGTGGAAGGAATATATTTCTTTGCAATCATCTGGTTGTCAGCACTCTCTCTGAGAGCCATTAAGACCACTTGGGGATTTATCTGTGTCCTCAGGGTCACCTGAATCAGAATGCAAATGGGGGTGAACTATCAAAACTAATCCTTACACACACACACACACACACACACCAGCAGCAGCCAGCCAGAACTGAGGAAGCTTATTGGATGAGAAGCGAAACTTCTTCTTCTTCCTCAAGGGAAAAACATAGTCCAGTTGCCTTTTGAAAAAGCACCTTTGAGACAACCATGACTGTGGGAGTAATGTCCCTGTAGCCCACGTGTAGGCTGCCATGCAGCTGAACCACATGGACGGAAAAAGGACAAAGGAGAATATTGAGCAATTATCCCATTGAAAACTCCTCCCAGTCACAAACGGCTTGGAAACTGTGCTCACTCTCACGTACTCATATGTTAATAGGTAATCCCTCCTGCTTGCTTCCTGTACACACCCACATTTTGCTGAGCTAATAAAAGAGATTCCCTGACTTTGTTCTGGGCCATCTCATCCCGAGGAAAAACTCTGCGTGGTGTTATTCCTTCACTGTTTCGGCTCCATTTCATGAGAGGCCCTCTGGACGCGGAAAAGCCGCAACTGGTGACCCCGACGTGATCGCTAATAAAGTGATACATCCTTGGACCTCTCATTCTCATCGCCTGGAAGAGGCTGTGCACACGATTTCGTCCGAAGCAAGGCGACAATCCCCTCGTGAGTATGGGAGGAAAACTTTCTAAATCGCAGGCAGCGCACTTGCAAGAACTTAGAGAGTTGACCAAGTCTACAAATTTTATTCTCAAAAACAGCGGTAAATTATTGCCTGTTTTGAGTAAAGCTGATTTGTTTAAGTTATTATGTTATATTTGGGAAAAATGTCCGGCATATCCGGAAAAGGGCTCACTTAAAGTGACTACATGGAGTAAATTGGGTACCTCTTTCCATGAGCATCCCAGAGCTCCTGCAAAAATATTATCATCATGGCGAATTGTTCTGGAATGCCTCAAAGTCCATGAACAAGGGCTCACGGAGACATTGGGCTCTGTGACCCCCCCACCGCCTTATAAGAAACAAACTTCACAAGGCAATGAGGCATTTCCTCTTACCTCCCCCTCCTCCCCCTCTGCTCCAACATCCCCCCCCTTCAGTTCCTCTTTCTGCTGATCTTTCTATTGTTCCTCCTGCAGCTCCTCCCATGAGTGCTGTTGCTACTACCATAGCTGAAGTTCGAAGTCAGGGTTTGCTTGATGCTGACGAATTGTCTGAGTGTTCTGCATTTCCTGTCTCTTTTGTTCAAAATGCTGTGGGCGCTATAAAGGTCTTTTTAGTGCCCTAGCTGGTTCTTTCATTCTCACTTCCCCCCTGCCTGGTTACGTTCAGATAAAAATTGTCACCCCTAAATCATCTCCAGTTGGACTTTCAGCTCCTCCTGGAGAGGCTAATTCTTTTGCTTCTCCACAGCCATTGTACACCCCCATAAGGCAAATTTTAGAGGAACAATTAGGATGCTTTGAAACTTCAAGTGGCTGTTAAGTTTAACCCTGTCAGACAATGTCTGGTGGTGCTTTGTGTTGATGTGTGTGTTTTGTTTTATATATGTTTAACTCCTAGAACGTTACGCTTGGACTTGGAATGGTGAGAAAAATAGGAGATGGTTAAAGGGCCCTATAAAAACCACATGTTTGGTTGGAATCATCTCATGATTTTTCTCGCTTCTTGCAGGACAAGCCATATGTCTAAATAAATGTTGTTTTAATGGTATTTGTGTATATATGTCTGTCTGTGTTGTTCTGTGTTATTTCCAAGACTTGGAAAAGGGTCAAAACCCTCTTTGATAACAACAAACAAAAAGGCCTTGAATAAAAATGGAAAACGTATGAAATGAAATATTTGTATGTGAAATGGTGTAAGCAAACAGAATGGAAGTGAATGAGTTAATTTGCTGGTGTAAATGTGTGTGTGTTAGCCCTCACCCCTCCACCCATCCCATGCTGTGAAAGGAACAGTAAAACTGTAGTTTTTATTGTTGTAACATGGGAACGCAATAGCAAGAGTTTCCATGAGAAAAGTTTTATGGAGGATCTGTGAAAGAATTTATAGAAAATGCATGTGAATTTTTTTAGTGGTGAGATTTTTGTAAAATTTCTTTTCCTTCCCCCCCCTCCTGACTCTTTCGTTTTTCGCTGGCTGCATTGCTTTAAGAGCGAAGGACAGGCAGACAGAGGAGGGGGGGCAGCTGTTCGTTTTAACTATTTTTTTTTCTTCTCCCTCTGCTTAGAAGTCTGGGTTGAGGAAGGGGGGTGGATGTGAAATTTAATGCCCATTCTTGCAGTTTCAGCTTGCAATTTTTTTTACTCGAAAGAGGAGACAGTAATTGTTGGGCAATTCTTTTGCAAATTTTTGAGTTTTAAATTTTTTAGTTAGACATATACATCCATCAACCAAAAGAAATGGCTCTGCATTGTTTTGCTTAGATTTGTAAATGTTTTCCCTATTTAATGGAAATTTGTTTCATCTGAATGGAATTTGATTAAATTGGAACCCCAAAAATACAACCTAATTGGCTTTTTGAAATACAAAATGTTTTAAGTATCTATGGATTGCAAGTTGCCTTGGAAAAGATACAGTAACACCCATTTTTCCTCACATTTTTTTTAGAGAAGGATACCACATTGGTGCAGCTCCAACAATATCTAGGTACCATAAATTGGATAAGACCTTACCTTGGCATTTCCACCAGCCAGTTGGCACCTCTTTTTTCTGCTCTTACTCAGGGAAAGCAACCCTCAGACATCATACACCTTAATGTGCAACAGTTAGGTGTCTTGACACAAGTAGAACAAGCACTCCACACACAATGGGTGGACCGCTGCATCCCTGATGAGCAACTACTCATCATCATCATAAATACGCCACAGCTACCAACTGCACTTCTGGCACAAAACCCAAAGCCACTTCTTATTCTAGAATGGCTTCACCTCCCTCACACTCCTAGAAACACAATTAGTCAAAAACCTTTTCAATTTGCCTCTCTCATCTCTAAGGCTCGCCTTCGAGCAAAAGCCCTTGCAGGAATAGAACCTTCTGTCCTATATGTACCATGTTCTCTCACTACATGGGAAACCATCTATTCTAACTCTGAAGCCTTGCAGCTTGCTCTCACTGAGTGGCCTGGAAAGATATCCTGCCACCCTCCTGCTGATCCTCGCATTCAGCTCCTAAAAAATATCCCTGTTTCATGGGATACCCAATTACAACGCTTTCCCATCCCACATGCTGTCACACTCTTTGCAGATGGCAGTAAACAATTTGGTGCTTGTGCCTGGTATATTCATGACCAATGGCACACAAAAATAACGCCACCCCAACGGTCTGCTCAACGTGCGGAACTAGCTGCAGCCATTTTGGCCTTTCTAACGTTTGCCACTCAACCTATAAATCTCATTCTTGACAGTCTCTATGTCACTCAAATTGTCACCACTATTTTTCAATCATACCTCTCCCTCCCTAGACCCTGATCTAACTTCTTTATTTTCCACCCTACAAACTGTAATATCCAACAGGAAACATCCTTACTTTGTCACACACATAAGAAGCCACCAGCCTTTTCCTGGCTTCTTGCAAAAGGGAAATGACATTGCAGACGCTGCGGCCTCTGCTACCTGCCTCATGTCTCTTTCTCCTGTCTCCCCTTGGGACAGTCATGCTTATTTCCATCAAAATAAAAAAGCACTTGTGAAACAATTTGGAATAACCACTGCAGAAGCAACTGCTATTCTCCAGCAGTGTGCCACTTGCAGCAAGCAGGCTCACTCGCTCCCAATGGGGGTTAACCCCAGAGGAACTGAGTGCTGCCAAATCTGGCAAATGGATGTTACACAATATGCCCCATTTGCCCCATGGAAATATCTTCATGTTTCCATAGACACCTTCTCTGGCTTCATCATTGCAACCCCTCAACGGGGTGAAGCCACTAAGCATGTCATTAATCATTGTATTTGTTCATTTGCAACGTTGGGATGCCCAAAAGAACTTAAAACAGACAATGGCCCTGCTTACACAGGAGCAGCTTTTGCTGCCTTTTGTAATCAGTGGTCAATTGTTCACAAATTTGGAATACCTTACAACTCCCAGGGTCAAGCTCTGGTTGAGCGTGCCAACCAGACGTTAAAACATGCGCTGGAAAAATATAATCAGACACAGGGGAAAACTCCCCCTAGCCTCCCAGCTTTGCAAAACAGGCTTAACCTGTGTTTATACACCATTAACTTCCTGAACCTGACGGGCACTCCTCCATCATCCGCAGCAACTCGTCACTTCTCTGCTTCTCCTGCTGCAGCAACATCCAAACCACTGGTGTACTTCAAACGTCTTCCTGACCCCACCTGGAAAGGCCCTGCTGAACTCATCACATGGGGACGAGGTTATGCCGCCATCCAAACCAACGGTGAGACTTTGTGGGTCCCTGGTCGACACATCCGTCCCTATCATTCCAAAACAAAAACAGAGGACCTTTCCCCATCTGACGTTAACAACTTGGGTTAACTGGTGAAACCATACCATGGCAAAACGAGTGATGTGCCTGGGTCTAGGACTGACACTGATAATGAAAGCCCTGATGTATAAGATGGATCTGAATCAAGGAATTCCTGAGCAGGGAGCATGGCAAGATAACACCTACATAAAAGACATTGGTCAACTGGCTGTGGCAATGAACAAGACAAATTGTTGGATTTGTATGCACATTCCAGGAAAATCAGATCGAGGTCTGCCGCTGCAAGCGGTCCCTTTTAATCAAACAGGCTGGAAAACCTTCGAGCCCTCAACCACACAGCACAAAACGTCGGCTGCTGTACGCACTGTACTACATGAACCTGCAGCCATATATTTTAACTCCACAGGGTTGTCCTCCAACACTAACGTGATGGGACACTACCAAAGCTGTAATAAAGTTCTCCCATGGGCCTCTGATAAAAGATGTAGGGGGCTTAAAAGGATGCTTACGAAGGTCCACAACTCGAGCGATCATAGTATTACATATACATCCAATGAGAATGCCACCATCCTGCATTACCTCACTTGTATGGACTTGGAGAGCATAATCACTTCTGCCAACATTTCGTCTCCGTACTTTTTGCCCAACGACTTGTGGTTCATTTGTGGGATAAGAGCCTATCGAGCCGTTCCGAAGGACTGGGCGGGGGTCTGCACTCTAGGTTTCGTGATTCTGCTTTTATATAAGATAGATTTCCTTCCCCTAACCCGCATTCGCAATAGGCGAGACATTGATATCACTCATGACAATCCTCTAACATTGGGTGGCAGCACAGGGACACAGTTTAGTGTAACAGCCTATGTAATAACAGCCTGTTTTTAAACAGTTTTTATTTTTTAAAAAAATGGAATAGGGCATCATGGCATAACTTCTGTAATGATTCTTTTTTGAACAATTTGGACGCTCATGTGCTGTTTTTTCCCCCTGAAGCACAACAAGAAAAATACTGCTTCACAAGTGGCTAAGCTCCAGCGGAACTTAGAAATAATATCACTTCCATGCTTACAAAAGAGCAGAAGCCCAGCTGAGTAAGGCCAAAACACATCTTAGACTAACATTTGTGTTTCTCACAGTTGCCAACCAGATGTCCCTGGAATAGTCACAAGTGGAAGTAGAGATATTACCCTTCCCTCACTGCTACTCCCCTGCAATTGAAATTTGAAGACATGCTACTCAGTCCTTCCCTTTTCTTTAATATCAGAACTCTTGTATCTGATGCTCTGCCAGACATACTGTATCTCCTAATTCTGTTTCCATCTGGCCATATTGCAGCAGGACATGTTATAGTTGGACATGGGTTTTGTTCTTGGACATAATCAAGTTCCTGGTGAATTTGGAGCAGACAAATAGAAGTAGTTAGGGGTTGTTGTTGTTGTTTTTTTTCAACTATATTGCCTTATTGAGTCATCCTCACCTTGGAAGACTTTTAATAGACTCCAACTTTTTTTGATTTCCAGAATCAGTAGCAGAATCCTCATTACAATAGTAGAAAATATATGCTGCTCGGGGTTGAATTCTGGAGTCCTTGGTGCTCTCTGAGCTTGGTTATTTGCTTGCATATATTTCATTACCTGACTATTACCTATCATCAGTGCATGTGAGTGTAGGTTTTGGTCTTATTGTATTCAGTAACTTCACTGCCGGTGTTGGTGGTGCATTTTTTCCCCCTTAGTAGTTCTTTACTGTACAATACTAATAATACTAATACTAACCATGCTATCTCAAAAGTGCTTTTTCAAAAGGCAACTGAACTATATATTTTTTCCCTACTTCTCTTCCAAAAAGCTTCATCAATTCTGGCTAGATGGGGGTGGGGTGGGGTGGAATGGAATGGAATGGAAAGATTAGTTCTGACAGGATGTTGGGGGAGGTGGAAGGAATATATTTCTTTGCAATCATCTGGTTGTCAGCACTCTCTCTGAGAGCCATTAAGACCACTTGGGGATTTATCTGTGTCCTCAGGGTCACCTGAATCAGAATGCAAATGGGGGTGAACTATCAAAACTAATCCTTACACACACACACACACACACACACCAGCAGCAGCCAGCCAGAACTGAGGAAGCTTATTGGATGAGAAGCGAAACTTCTTCTTCTTCCTCAAGGGAAAAACATAGTCCAGTTGCCTTTTGAAAAAGCACCTTTGAGACAACCATGACTGTGGGAGTAATGTCCCTGTAGCCCACGTGTAGGCTGCCATGCAGCTGAACCACATGGACGGAAAAAGGACAAAGGAGAATATTGAGCAATTATCCCATTGAAAACTCCTCCCAGTCACAAACGGCTTGGAAACTGTGCTCACTCTCACGTACTCATATGTTAATAGGTAATCCCTCCTGCTTGCTTCCTGTACACACCCACATTTTGCTGAGCTAATAAAAGAGATTCCCTGACTTTGTTCTGGGCCATCTCATCCCGAGGAAAAACTCTGCGTGGTGTTATTCCTTCACTGTTTCGGCTCCATTTCATGAGAGGCCCTCTGGATGCGGAAAAGCCACACATGACCTGGATGACTGACAATCCCCATAGATACTAGCCATGCCACTAATACTACTAATACTATTACAATCACACAGCATTATTATAGCATTAAACCAACTAAAGCCTTCCAAAACATCTTAAGTAAACCAAAAGACTCAATAGTCTAAAGAAGAAAAACCAGGCGTCAACTATGGGCTCAATTATCATCAAAAGTAGAGCATTGCCTGTATTTTTATTGTTATGAACTGAACCTGTAATGTTTGTGTGTTTTTAAATATGCTGTTATATTTTGGGGATTCTGTTATATATTCCATGTGATTTTCATTTGCTTAAGGGTAGACTCAATCATGGCAATTCTTCAAACAAGCAGCCTTGGGCAGATTTAATCTCCAAAGGTTCCAGATGTTAACTAGGATTCTGAAATCACAAACATGTGTCAGAGTTAAAAGTGAAAGATGTGTGTGGATAATGAAAACTTTCCCTTTGATGTGAAGGAAATGAAGAAATATTATCTTGAATTATAGATTGGAAAGTTGTCTGGTGAAGTCTACAGTGCCACTAAGTGAGCAAACAGCTATGTTGAATCCAACATCTCTTGATAAACCATGATTTGGCGTTTCCAAATTCTAGTGAAGAAGGAAGGGTCGACAGGACTGACCATGACAATCTTTCTTGTACATATGAACCCTGAAAGTTATCCCTCTCATATACTAAGGAAAGACAGTCTACATGGTTTGTATGTTTGTGGGTGTGAGTATGGATATGTGTGTATTTGCTGCATGTTAAATATTTTCAATTTAATGGAAAACAAAATATTTGACCAAGGACATTTTAGTGAGATTCTCCAAGGAGTGTAGTGTGAAATTTCATGGGCCAGAGTTTGTGTGTGCTTATGTCTATTATAGTGCTCTTTCCTACAACTTCCCTAACTGTTTACACCATGGTTAAATTCCAAAAGGGAATAACAGAAGAAAACACTTTCTGTGGATTTGTTTAGCTTTGAAAGTTCGATGGGCAGTCAGGGAATCTACATCACGATGAAAAGATTTACAGCTAAAAAGTGATGGTACCCACAGTGTTCATTTTTTCATGGGTAACAACATCAAAAGAAATTTGAATGGACTTTGAAAATAAAAAACAGTAGCTGCTTTCTCAAGATAACATAACATTTAGGAAATTTGAAGATATTTCATTACAGTGTGAACTAGCCTAAAAAGTATTTGAGGGAGGGAGGAAAGAAATGCAATCCTCCTAAATAAACAAAGAAGCAAATAAAAACCTGCCTAAGTCCACATTGCCTCCTGAGCACATCATATATAACAAGAGAGGGATGATGGAGATGGGGTGAACTGATAAAAGAGTGATAGGCAATTTATGGAGGTTGGAACAGAATTTAGCATGTGTGTGATTCAGAGTGAGAATGGCTGGCATCTCTTGTCAGATATTCCTTTCTTCAAATATTTCTCCACTTATAATGTTTGCTTCTAAGGTTTGTCAGAGTTTCTTCCACTCTCTTCCTGTTTCAGACTAAAGACAATGTGGGACAAAAGCTTCAAGTTTGGAGGTCATTGGAGTAAAATCCACAATATTCCTCAGTGTTCATTTCTTCAGACCCTTGTTTGGGTATCTGTATGTAAATGATAAGGACTCAGACCAACCAGTACAGCTTTAGTTTACTTCAGTTCATTTCAATTGTAAGAGTTTCATTTATTTTGTGGAAACAGTATTAGATGCAGATTAAAATACTCTCTCTTCTGTTTGTAATCTTAAAAAAAAAAAAATTCAAAACCTAGGCCACCACCTAGTATTCACAATTAGACATTTTTAAAATCAAGCAAACAAATATTCTCTGATATTGATTTCAAATGCACAATATTGCACAATACTAACTTATTGTAAAACTTCAAGTAATGTATCTTTAATTAAAATGATATACTTTGAACCGAGGAAAGAGAATCTTCTTTTGTAAATAATCTGTCATTGTCAGATTCTGCTTGGACTGGTAGGTCTTTGATAAAACTAGACTTTAATTCAATGCTGCAAAGGATTAGCAAATCTTTTTGGTTTCCCCAGCCGCCACAGAAATTCTCATATGTACAGTACATAGGGGGAAGCTGAGGACCTGCTGTCATCTAGTTTCTCTCCAGTGTTTTCCTCTAGTTTTGTTATTCTCCATTTTAAAAACACAGCCATTATTTAAAGCTTTAAACATTAAAACATTCCTCTTTCCTCAAAGTCCTACAAATCATCATTTAAGCTGAAAGTTTTGTTTAAGCAAAAATTCCTTCTTTTTAGGGAAGGTATGCTATTTTCAATAATTAACGTTGCATTGATTTTTTACGGCTAGATTTTGCTTTGATTATCTATGATTACTTATGATAATAGAATAGAATAGAATAGAATGGAATAGAATAGAATAGAATAGAATAGAATAGAATAGAATAGAATAGAATAGAATAGAATAGAATAGAATAGAATAGAATAGAATACAGCTGGAAGGGACCTTGGAGGGCTTCTAGTCCAGCCCCCTGCTCAAGCAGGAGAACCTATACCATCTCAGACAAGTGATTGTCTAGTCTCTTCTTAAAAATATCCAGTAATGGAGCGCCCACGACTTCTGGAGGCAAGCTGTTCCACTGGTTAATTGTCCTCACTGTCAGGAAGTTCCTCCTTAATTCCAGGTTGCTTCTCTCCTTGATCAGTTTCCAACCATTGTTTCTCGTCCTTCCCTCTGGTGCTCTGGTGAACAATGTGACCCGCTCTTCCTTGTGGCAACCCCTCAGATACTGGAATACTGTTATCATGCCGTTCTTCATATGTTTTAGTCTCCAGGCCTTTGATCATCTTAGTTGCTCTTCTCTGAATTTTTTCCAGACTCTTAACATCTTTTTTGTGATATGGTGACCAAAATTGGTTGCAGTATTCCAGGTGTGGTCTTACTAGGGTTTTATAAAGCGGTACTAATACTTCGCTTGAACTTGATTCTATGCTTCTGTTTATACAACCAGGATTGTATTAGCTTTTTTGGTTGCTGATGCACACTGCTGGCTCATAGTCAAGTGATTGTCCACTAGGATTCCAAGGTTCCTCTCACAGTTACAGTTTTTAACCCAGATCTCACCCAATCTGTACCTGTACCTTTGATTTTTCCTGCCTAAATGTAAAACTTTGCTTTTCTCCACATTGAAACTCATTTTGTTGGATAGGGCCCATTGTTCAAGTTTGTCTGATCTTTTTGGATTCTGAGTTTGTCTTCTGGGCTGTTGGTTACTCCTGTCAGTTTGGTGTCATCTGCAAATTTGATGAGTTCCCCTTCAATTCCCTTATCTAAGTCATTGATGAAGATATTGAAGAGTACTGGGCCTAAGACGGAATCTTGTGGTACCCCACTGTTTACTTCTCTCCATGTGAATGTAGTGCCATTGAAGATTACTCGTTCAGTACAGTTTGTCAGCCAGCTACAGATCCATCTGGTGGTGATGTTGTCTATTCCACCTTTTCCTAGTTTACCAAGGAGTAGGTTGTGGTCTACTTTATCAAATGCCTTACTAAAATTTAAGTATGCTACATCCACAGCGTTTTGCTGGTCTACTAGTTTAGTCACTTTATCAAAGAATGAAATAAGATTGGTTTGGCATGATCTGTTTTTAACAAACCCATGCTGGCTACTGGTTATGACTTTGTTTGCTTCTAGTTGTTCGCAGATCTGTTTTTTGATTATCTTTTCTAGGATCTTCCCAGGTATTGATGTTAAACTGATTGGTCTGTAGTTTCCCGGGTCCGTTTTTTTTCCTTTCTTGAAGATAGGAACCACATCAGCCCTTTTCCAATCCTCAGGTACTTCCCCGGTGCTCCAGGATTTTTGAAAGATGTGGTGCAATGGTTCTGAGATAACATCTGCCAGCTCCTTCAGAACCCTGGGATGTAATATGTCAGGCCCCTGTGATTTATATTCGTCAAGGGCAGATAGGTGTTCTCTTACCATTTTTTTTGCTTATTTTAATTTTTGTTTCTAGTATGTCTTTTGAAGAGGTTTTTTTGGTATGTTGGGCTATAGTTTCTTTTTGTGTGAAGACTGATGCAAAGTATGAGTTAAGCAGCTCTGCTTTCTCCCTGTTGCCTGTCTATGATTGCCTTACCTATGATGATGTTTGATTACCTGATTTCATTATCTATGAAGGGAAAAGGACAGATGGACAGTGACTCTGCTAATTTCTTTTGATTGTTTTTAATGCATAGACTATGGAATTCTTCTGAGGATATTGTGCAGAGTGGAGATTAAAAATATTTACAATTATTTAATCCCCCTCCCATATATATAGATACACGCATTTCTTTAAAATGAATGCTTACCTCTCCTCCCATATACAATATGCTGCTGTATTGCATATATTCATGCCAGAGAATATATATATATATATTCCAACATGCATTGTATTGAAAATAATGTAACACAATGAAATAATACCTTCGTTCTTATGTGAATCCAAATTAATTTCAGTGCTTTGTATTCCCAGCTAAGATGTCTTTTCTCTTCTCTTGATAATCTTTTCCTTTTGAAATGTTTAACATGTTTTTGTAAGGAGTATTTCTGATGGATTTTATTCTCTGGAATGCTTTTCAGTGCTGGGATTAAAGGGGATAGTGAAGTTGAGTTGATTTTGCATGGGAAGGTGTAGTGCTATCTTTTTCAATCATCATATTACCCTGAAAGGATCAAGAGAAAGTCCAAATCTAATAAGCAGCACTGAGATGTAGGTATCATAGGAAAGAGTTCAGGAAGAAGGCCTTTCAAATGGAGGGCTTTAGATGACTTCTCTAAACCGCTAAGTGTGAATCAGTTTGGTGTAGTAGTTAAGACATCAGGCTAGAAACCAGGAAACCAAGATTTCTTGTCCTATCTTAGGCACAAAGCCAGCTGGGTGACCTTGGGCCACTCTCTTTCTTTCAACCCTAGAAAGTAGGTAATGGCAAACTACTTCTGCATTGACTCCTGGTGACTACCTGGACAGGTTCCTTACCAAGAAATATGCAAGAACTTGTCCAGGTAGTCACCAGGAGTCAATGCTGATTTCCTCTCATAAAAAATACCTAAATGGGTTTGCTTTATTTTTCAGCCCAAAGGCCAAGTGCTATGGACAGAAGAAAACATACATTTAAAAGGAAGATGTATTTTTTAAATTGTAAATAAAGTTTTCGGAGGGCACAAGGCAACTGTTTTTGGAAACATATTTTAAAAGGCCTCATCAGCCCTTTGGAAATAAATGTAACTGTATTGGACCATAATAGCAATTTTTTCAGTTGCATATAGTTCTTGATGTATTATTATCCCAAAGATGCCTTTTCACAAGGCAACTGGACTTTCTTGTTTTTCTTTGAAGACGTTTCGCTTCTCATCCAAGAAGCTTCTTCAGCTCTGACTGGATGGTGGGGAATGGAAAGATTTATACTCCTGCAGGCAGCTGTTCATTTGCATTCTGCAGCAGTCAGAGCTGAAGAAGCTTCTTGGATGAGAAGCGAAACATCTTTAAAGAAACCCTCTATTGACTTTCCAAAGGGAAGAATCCCAACAACTAAAGCAGTGTTATTCTTCATTATTGATAGTCTTGCAAGGTAGTCCAGACAAGAAGCGCACCCGACATACTAGCTCTATTGTAAGGTTACATTAACAGAATCTTACAAGTCTGAAAGATTGCCCTCCTTCGCCTTCACACTCCAGGAGACTTGAGAGGGTTCATTCTGAACATGTCTCTGTGGATTCAGCTGCCATTTGTCTGCACCTTATCTGCAGCTGTTCCTCCTGTCTCCCAAGGACATTCCCACATGCAATTTCAATTATAGTCTTTGGCCAGGCCAGAACTAAAGATATGCTAAGACATTTGAGAGACATCTAAGTATGAAATTAGAGTTCTGGTGAGATTGACTTCATAATTCTTAAAGAATTCAGATGGGAAAGGCCAAACTCACAGCAAAAATATGAAAATTGTCAAGTTAAATAAGTTTCTGTGCCAGAGGATTGGACGGCAGCCAATGTGAAATTAATTTTTTAAAAAGAGTCCAAAGAAGATGCAGGAAATTACAGGCTGGTCAGTCAAGCAACTGTTCTGGGTAAACTGGTAGAAATTATAATTAAAGGGGGAAAATTGCTAAGCATATGGAGGAATTGGGTTTGATGAAGAAAAAAGTAGAAGTAAATTTTGAAAACTAAATCCTGCTTCACTAACCTTTAGAGTTACTTGAGTGGATGCAGGTGTTCCAGTCAACAATATATCTGAGACTTTTCAATGAAACCTTTTGAGTAAATCTACCATTCATGTGATAAGATTATCTTTTATGTATTGCTTATAGGTTACAAATAAAAAGAAAGCAAAGAGTAAAGATCAATGAACCATTTTCTTAATTCAAGGAAGCAAAAAAGTAAAGTCCCTCGAGCATCCATGTTGGTAGTGATACTTTTTAATTCATTTCTAAATGATCTTAACTTACAAATTTGCAAAATATATCATAGTATTCATGGTGGAGAAAGCCAAAAAACGTGTGCAAAGAGCTCAAAAAAGATATCTTTAAATCGGATAAAGGGTTAATCAAATATCAAGTGTGGTTCAATTGAATTGTAAAATGACTTAGATTAGGGCAAAATTGGGTAATTTCACATAAACACTGTTGGGGATCTGCTTTGTTTGCAACTACACAGGAAAAAGAATTTGAGGGTTTAGCAGCTAATCTAGCGAAGATGATGTGACATTTTGTATTCGCATAGAAAAAGAAATGAAAATAAAGCTTCTATAATTACAATATCCTTACACAATTCCTATCTATCTATCTATCTAGCTAGCTAGCTAGCTAGCTAGCTATCATCTGTCTTTATCCAATTAATTTTATTCAATTTGTTTACCATTCAAACTCTCAACAACTATGGGCTCTATCTGATAGGATATCTATATCATATGTAGTCCTGGTTGCTGTGCTACAGAAAGGATTTGCTATGTAAATCACAGACAAAAGATTAATAAGCAAAAGAAATTGGAGGCAGAACAGAAAGAAAGAATAAGATTTTTTTTTTTTTGTAAATCTGGTTTATACAATCATAATCCTATTAATTCCTCATATCTTTCTGTACATGCAATTCATCCTTATTCCCACCACAACCACAACTGCTTCCTACATTCCCTTTTGTATTTTAAATTATTCATCTTTGTCTTTCCAAGGATTTCAAGTCCACCTTATCACAACTTTCTAAGTTTTTGCCTTCCTTCCAACAAGTTAATAATTCTTTCATATATTTGTCTTGTGACCTGGTCATTCATTTTCATTAAATGAGCAAACCATCCTAAGGGACTTCTTTCATAATGATGATTTACTTTGGTATTCAGTCCATGTTCTTTCACAGCCATTCATTCCTGGTATGATCTCTTTTGTGTTAAATGTTAAATGTTCTTAAATGATCCACATTCAACTTATTTTCGTGTTTTTCCTTCCATAAGCAACTCTTATTTCTATATAACACATGGACAGAAGCATGCATTTATAAATAACTACTTTTGTTCCTTTCAACAAACATTCTTCATAGAGACTACATTGCACATGAACATTTCGAGATTTGCACATGCACATCTTAAAAATTGAGCATACAGTTTCCCATCTTTACTGAACATTGTACAAGTTGATCTATTTGCTCTGATACTTCCATTATTTAATGCTAAAAATAGCTTTTTTTTTTTTTGCAGGGATTCTTCCCATCCAGCTGACTTACAGCTTTATCCAAGAAAAAGTCTGCTTCAGTCATTCCCACACCAGTAGTAAAATATATTGATTCCCAATACATCATACATCATCTCTAGTCATTCAAGCTGAATGTGTTCAAAAATGCCAGCACACTGTGATTCTTCTCCCTCGATTCTCAGCGTTCTGCTGGAAAATCAGCTTTTACTGCTGTACATCAGCATAATTAGAATAGGGAATAAACTCTTTTTTAACTGTGAATTTCCATTCTGTCTCTATAATGTACAGCAGACATGTCAAACTGCCGGCTCATGGGCCCGATGCGTCATGCCAAAACCGCGCCCACCCCATTGTTGTCAATGGGGAAAAAGTCCCGATATGTCACACAACATCATGTGACGTCGCAAGTTTGACATGCCTGATGTACAGGTTGTATCACTCCCACTGTTAAGCAAAATTAGGTTTTTGGCAATTTGGAACAATTCTTCATAGTTTTGTAAATTATTCGTTTTCAGCAGCCAGTCCAGCATTCTGTCTTTGTTAGCATGCCATTCAGTACTATACTATACTTGTAAAACAAATAAGTCAAATTGAATCAGCAGAGAGTGGGAGGAGAGGGGACTGAAAGTACCAAGCATCAATCATTTCCATCACAAAAATCTGTGCAATTCTTTTTAAAAAAGAGGACCCTTTGCAATGAATTAACTGGAGATTGGCAGATGAAGCCTTGTTTAGTGGCAAGGCAACATGACAACTGTGGTTAATAGCTTGAAAGAAATGACAAAGCTGATCAGAAATTTCAGCAGAACTCAGTCACATTTAAAGTTTGTCTCACTGTACGCTGTTCTTTTACAGCCAATAATGTCCAATGAATATTGTTTATTTCCCCTGCAACGGTAAGGTACAATCTAGGCAGATTTCACAGTCCTTTACTAAATTCAGTATGAGTGAAGAGCTTTGCACTAAATTGTAATCTAGCTTTCTTGCATACAGAACCACAAGTAAAAAAGTAAATATTAAATATATTGCAAATATATACAAAATATATATTGCAAATATATGCAAAATAGAGAGAGGCAAACCAGGCAAGCTATCTTAATATATATATATATATATATATATATATATATATTAAGATAGCTTGCCTGGTTTGCCTCTCTCTATTTTGCAGGCTATTTACTTGGCTGTGAACTCTACAACTCATATTTAGGTGATCACCTCTGTTTCTTGTCATTTCTTCAATATACTTTAGAATGGGCCTGGACTGTATCTTCCTGACAAACTTACAAGGTAACTCAAGAACATCCAAACATCACTTTTTTCAGCTCGGTACATTGTATATCTCTTTCACTCCACATTTCTTTTGTATATTTAAAAAACTGGAGGATTATTTGATATTCTTTAATTTGTAATTCCCCATGTGCCTGAAACTGGTCTCAACTGCATTTATAATTTGTCAGGGCAGCATTGCACAAATATACATAAATTATACCCGGACATACCGACAATGCATTTTAGGCACTGATCCAGCTCTCTGATTCTAGTATAAATTCTCCCATATACCCTGGAATCAGAGCTATAACCAGTATTTGCACCTATTATACTGAAATAATTGGTTTCTGCTCTCCCTTGGATCTTAATACATCTCTAATTGTTCCAGAAACCCAGAGAACCTGACGAAGAAGTTCCAAGTTTTGTGAGCATCTTTGTTCAACTGTTTATGTGCAGTTGTGAAATGGATCAATGTAACTTTTGTCAGTTTGTAACTTACTATTGGTAAGTTGGAATAAAAACTGCAAAGATTTTAATTGCATTCCTTTAATTTAATACAAAACAATGCAACAGTGGCACATATAAAGTCATTGGGGCTATAGGGAATCTAATTTAACCTACCACAAAACAATGAAGATCAATAGTTCCTATTTGTATAAAGAGAAAGACACTATTCTTCTTTACAATTTTATTGTCAGTCAACACAAAGATCGTTTTGGTTTGTGAGGGTGCCAAATACTTCCAAATAAATACTCCTCCAAATAAAATTCTAAGAAAAAGAATGATACAGATGATATAGCACCTGGCAACTTGTAACTAGAAAATTGTAACTAGAAAATCAGATTGCAATATTAATGCAAATATAAAGCAATTTGAACAAATCAGCCTTCAAAAATCCAATCCTTAGATTAAATCATCAGACTCAATGTTTTGAATCAATGCTTTTGAACTGGTTTGAAGATTTAATGGACTTTTGTTCCACTGTTAATAAATTGAATATAAAAGTTAAATGAAATTGAATTATAAAGTCAAACTGAATTGCACATTTGATGCAGATCTTAGATAATTTACAAACTCTCAATAAAGATTAGAGTTCAAGCATTATTTTCCATGTCTAAGCCAGTGAACTATATGTTTTTAATACTGTGATTTAACAAGACTTGTAGAAAGTGATAAGGAACAGTAACTGTTCTTTAGTTCTTTGGTAATCAATTCCCAAGCAAAACATATCAATGTTTTCTACTCAAGTTTACACTTGGAATTAAAATTTTCTCTTTTCAGGATTGAATCAGTTTCTTTTTATGATAAAAATCCAATTCTGTTATACTCAGTTCTCCACCCAGGACTTGCTTATTTCATGTATTGAAAACCTACCCTGGACTCTCCTCTTGAAATCCAGTACGTATCTTCAACTTATTCCCACCTCCAGGAGAAAAAATAGGAGATCATGTTTTGAAGGTTATTCTACATAGAAAAAAAAGGAAATAAAACCAAACCAAATGTGATGTGAATAGTACTACGTTCCTATACAGGGGTGTCAAACTCAATTTCATTGTGGGCCGCATCAGCATTGCGGTTGCCCTCGGGGGGCCGGATGGGTGTGGTCAGGGTGGGTGTGGCCTACTGGGTGGGCATGGCCAGCTCTACATCGTTCATGTCAACGGGGCCTGGGCAGGAGTGGGACAGATCTGAGGGTCTCTGGCAGAAGGGGGCGGGACCAGGGCAAGTGCCAAGGCATGGTCCACTGGAGGAGCCTCCCCAGCATGCACCCAGGGGGCGGGCCCGACGCTGCAGGGGCCGGTTCCTCGCTGTTTCCAGACGGCCTTGTGGAGCTAAGACTGAATGCCTTTCAGCATAGATGGCCATCACAAAATTGTACATTAGCTCCCGGCCGGCCTGGGCCAGGGCCAAGGCAGCGGGGGCCATTCTCTCACTGTTTCCAGGATGGCTTCATGGGCCACATGAAACCACTTCGCGGGCCGCATCCGGCCCCCGGGCCTTGTGTTTGACATGTCTGCTATAAAAGATACAACGATGCTTAATTGCTTTCTTGCCTGGAAGAATTGGATGCTCTAATGTGCAACTAGAAGAACAGTCTCTACTGTCTATGGAGATTTTGGTCCATTGTAAGTTATGCCAGCATTTCTTGCAATTACAATAATATTTGTTCAGACTTCTATCTTCCAGTCAGCTACTATTCCTAACTAATTCCATAGAAAGTGACAATAGCAATTAAGGCACTTTGCAATTTCAAGCATTATAGAAAGCTTGTAGCCCTTCCTTCCTTCCTTCCTTCCTTCCTTCCTTCCTTCCTCCAAAATCATGGGCAACCTCAGTTGGGACAGCATTTTTAAACTGTAGTCAGATTTTTTTTTTCTGCATAAAGAAGTAGAGACCTCTAGTGGCAGCTTGATTAAACATATATAATTACTGTATCCCCAGGGGATTTCTTTAGCAATATTTTTTTCTTGGGGGGAAAAAAAATCTTTCCTCATCCATCTAGTTTTCAACAAGGTAAAAAAAAAAGTGTAATCTAAAAAGAAACATTCCTTGTATTATTCTTCTGGTTCTGCTTGAAAGCATTGTTTACATCATTGCTTTCCATTTATTTCCCTTTTACAAGCCACTTTTCAATGATTCAGTCCCTAATGCAGTATTTTAAACATGGATGACAACAGGCTCCTGTTGATTAAAATTTATCTGTCTACCTTTCTATCTATCTGTAAGAAAGTTTCAAACTGATACATATTTTTTTAATTTGAAAAGCACAGACAAAAATATATATCATGCTTGATGTTGTTATTTATTTACGGGCAATCAAGATTATGATGATCTATAGAGTTCCCAGAAAGGGCAAGTAGACTGTAAATTACTCCTCTGCAATGGTCTCTGTTAACAAATAGCACTGGCAAATAACTGTGATTAAAAATATCCAGATGTGATATTAGAAATTGCTGATGTAAAAAATACTGACAGCAGGCACATGTTTTATGATGTTTTAGAACATAACATGACAGAGACTTGATTCTATAAAACTTATGAAACATTCTTGAAATAAGTTACATTGAACTTTTAAAGAAATTATCTGGGTTATACCAAGCTGGATTTTTCTGAACTAAATTAGTACCTAGCAAAATAGAAACAGAACTGTGAGAGAGCTGGGCAGCCTTTAAGCGAAATTAAGAAATAAATACAGTGGAAATCTATTGAACCATGTTTACTTTCCTAGTGCTAAAAAAAACTTTTTAAAAATACTGCAACTATAGCAGAAAAGAATATACTTAAATTAACAGAGTTTATCAGCTTCCAATGCAGAGGTCATACTGGCTCATACATCTTTAACTGGGTGACCTCATTTTGGGTATTCGGCAACCGTTTGATACTTATGGCCATTTGCAGAATTCCCAGTTACAGGACCATGATGTATCATATTTTTGCATTTACTTCTAGCTTCTGGCAAAATAACTCCCCATAGCGAACAATGGATTTGCTTAATGACCATCACTGCAGCTTAGGGACTGCTGCAAAAAAGGTTGTAAAATTGGATGTGGTCACATGGTGATCCACATTATAACTGTCATGACTTACGACTGAAATTGCAGGCTTAATGATAGTTGTTAAGTCAAGGTCTACCAGTAACAATATTTGCAGAGAAACATTTTTGGCTTTGAGAAAATGCCATAGAAGGAAAAAAAAGACTCCTCAATTCTGGAAAGGGCATAAGATATTGATTTTGAAGTCCCATTCAACCAATCAGAATAGGGCTGGAAGGAAGCTTAGAGGTCTTCTGGTCCAACCCCTTGCTCACGCAGAAGACCCTATAGCATTCCAGACAAGTGGCTGTCCAGTCTCTTCTTAAAGGCCTCCAATGATGGACCACCCACAACTTCTGAAGGCAAGCTGTTCCACTGGTTAATTGTCTTCACTGTTGGGAAGTTTCTCCTTAATTCCAAGTTGCTTCTCTCCTTGATTAGTTTCCATCCATTGTTTCTTGTCCTGTCCTCTGGTGCTTTATAAAATAAGTTGCCCCCCCCTCCTCTTTGCGGCAGCCTCTCAAATATTTGAATACTGCCATCATGTCACCCTTAGTCTTTCTTTTCTCTAGACTAGCCAGACTAGTCTAGAGTAGCCATCAGTAGAAGTATCTGTTTGCTCATCTGCCCAAGGACCCCTTCCCTCCAGGAACTGGAGAGTAGTTTTCTGATTTTCTTGCACCATTTGTATTGGTTAGACTGCACTGGTTAAACCAGGGGTCTGCAACCTTGACAACTTTAAGACTTGTGGACTTCTGCTCCCAGAATTCCTCAGCCAGCTATGCTGGCTAAGGAATTCTGGGAGCTGAAGTCCACAAGTCTTAAAGTTGTCAAGGTTCCAGACCCCTGGGTTAGACTCACTAAACTGCATGACACTTATTTTGGCCATGCCCTATGGGAGAATTCACTGGAGAAATCAATTATGCTTGGGAAATTTAGTGATAAAAGGAAACCAGGGAAAGAACACAGTGGCTGGACACCACCAAAGCTGACACCAGCCAGAGCATAGAAAAACTCAAAGAAGTAGTGCAATATTGGATGATGTAGAGAGAATCACCAAGGGTCACATATGAATGAGTGGATGACATCATCATCACCATCACCACCACCACCATCCTCAACCCTAACCCTCATCATCCTGCACCTGGAATATGGTACCCATTTCTGAGTACCATTCAGTAAAATGGACATGGAAGAGCTAAAAATGTTCACCAGAGAGCTACCAGGTTGAAAAGTGATCTGGAAATCAAGCTTTAGGAGGAAAGGTTAAAGGAACCAGGGAAACGAAAAGGCTACCAGGCTGTCGTATGGAAAAGGAGGCAAAGATGTTTGTTGAAATTGAGAATAGGACAAGAACAAACAAAACATAATTAAAAGAAAGGATACTAGAAGGACACTTGGAGTTCTTAAGCAGAAAAGAGTAACTGGGAAATTATGGAGTACAATAATTTCTAATAGGCCCCTATGACTTTGCATAGTAACTTGCAAATAAAATTAATGATGTTTATTTGGAACTAGGTGTTGGTTGGGCAAAACCCAATCAGCTGAGAGGGTACCATTTCTCAAGAATGTCTACATCTTTTTTTTTAATCTTCTGTCTTTCTTCTAAATTATTAGCCTGCTCTCTCAGCTTTGTGTCATCTGCAAACTTTATAAGTGCTCCCATAATTCCTTTATCTAAATCATTGGTAAAAACATTGAACTGCAGAAAGGCCAGAACAGAGACCTGTGGCACTCTGCTCAGTACTTTGCTCTAAGCTAAAGCAAAACCATTTGAGGCCATTGGATGTAGTCATTCAGCCAGCTGAGACTCTGTCTAATATAGTATTACCTTGTCCATTTTTACAACTTTATTAAGAAGCATACATCATGAGGTGCCCCGTTAAAAGCTTTGCTGAGGTCCAAGTGCAGAAGATCTATGGTATTCCCCTGATCTATTAAGCTAATAACTCTATCAAGATAGAAGACATGGTTAATTGAGCATGGTTTGTTTGTGAACAGCTCCTGTTAACTGTAGCATCTGTATTCAAGAACTCCCTACCTGCTGCATGATATCTGTTTAAAGATGTCCAATATAGACATCAAACAGATGCCAAACCGATAAGTCTTTATTATTCTAGGTCCTCCTCCTTGCCCTTCATGAAATGAGGATAAAATTTACTTTCCTCCAGTGTCTGGGAATGGTTCTGTGATGTTCTTCCCTATTTCCTAGGATGTAATCTACACATCTGGTCCTGAAGTCAAATTGATTTAAATCAGCTAAATCTTCTTACACTCTAGTTGTCCTAAATTGCATTTCCTTTATTTCTTCAGTAGAACAGCATTGACCAGCTGGGATAAAATTCCTATCTGAGAGAAGAACAATACAAAATAATATTATGCTTCTCACCATCACCCATCCTCAACCCACCATTTCTCATCCCATTTGATCAACCTTCTCTAACATGCCCAAAGAACTCTTTTGTGTAATTTTTGGAATCTCTCTCAAACTTAAATATCATACATTTCATAGAAAGGAAATACCATATATTCCATAGAAATATCCTTTGAATAGTGAAAATTCAAATAATTATTTTAGGAGATTCATTATCACACTAATTCAGATGTAACTGTACTCACATATCATGCCATTGACTGGAAAAATAAACTTAGAGGACTTTGAATTTAATGGTCCTTAAAAGTAAAGCACAATGGAACAGAGCCAGTTAAGTACATGGAATATTTTTCCCTCACTTTTGATCTAGTTGCATTCTGTTTCTGGTAGGACCAAGTGTGAGTTCAAGTGTGAGGGAATGTAGTCTGGATTCTCAGGAGGGAGTAGTGCATTCCAGAGAAGCAAGATCTCAGTTCAGTTAGCTTGTGTGAAAGAAAGAGGATAAAGACAGTTCCTCCCTAACAGTTCCCAGAGTATATGCTTTATGTTTGCTTTAGTTTGACGAGATTCTGTCTATGAGTGAGGAACAATAAAGAAATCTGCTTGGAAGAATTATAGCATGTCTTTCTTGGATTTATTTGAGCCTGACAGGAAGAAAGAAGTGTAAGAATTTCTTGTTAAATATTTTGTCCCCTTAAATTAGTCGCAGTATTCTAAGAATTTCAGCACAGGTATCTAATAGGCGCCACAGCGATGTCACATAGAGGTAGTCCTCGAATTACAACAGTTCATTTAGTGACCATTCAAAGTTACAACAGCACTGAAAAAAGTGACTTATGACCTCTTTTCACACTTACAACCATTGCAGCATCCCCATGGTCACGTGATCAAAATTCGGACGCTTGGCAACCGACTCATATTTATGAAGGTTGCAATTGTCCCAGGGCCATGTGATTATCTTTTGTGACTTTCTGACGAGCAAAGTCAATGGGGAAGCCAGATTCACTTAACAACCTTGCGATTCACTGAACGACTGTGGCAAGAAAGGTCAAAAAATGGAGCAAAAGCTGACTTAACATCTGTCTCACTTAGCAACAGAAGTTTTAGGCTCATTTGTGGTCATAAGTTGAGGACTACCTGTATGTCATGATGTCGTCACAAAATAATGCCAATATGCATAATTTGTGTGACCACATTTTTTTTTTAATTTACCCTGTGGTAAGATGGGTAACCCATAAATTTAATAAATAATAATAATATTTTTTTTAAAAAAAGTGAATCCAGGAAGCAAAGAATAAAAAGGAAAACAAATTGAACAATATGAATATTTGATTCTTGGTTCCATTTGTGGATAACTGGAAACCCCTTTGCATATTTTTTACCAGAAATGAAAAAAAAATGCACTTATGATATGTGGTTTTGATTATCAGAAAAAAAATGGATAAAGAAAAAACTGAGCTTTTTTAAATCATACAATAAGAGATAATTTTTAAACTGTAGTTATATGTGCTGCAAAGGAAACTGAAAGCTTCTTATTTTTATTTTATTTTTTTTTCTTTCGGTACTTTTCCTTTTTTCTTCTTCCTTTGCTTCTTTTACTTTTCATTAGTTTGTGTTGGTTTTTATGCTCTTTGTAAAACCTTTAGTAAAAATTCATAAAAAAGATAGATGATGTTTGTATCTCACCGGTACAAAAGGTGAGATATAAAACTAATGAATAAATAGTAAATTAAAATTCATCAAGCTTTGCTCTAAAATTCAGCAGAAACAGGACCTTTAAAAATGTCAGCATAAGAGTGCCATTTTATTTCAGATAAATTATAATAGGATAGAAATGATATATCTAAAGTTAGAAGACTTGAATAAAATGTTTATTAGCAGCCGCCGCCTTTAGTTCCTTCTGAGAGTTAAAACGTTGTTTTTATTTATCAACCACATATAGTCACTCATCTCATGAGTGTGATTTTAGGTGATGTACAATAAAAAACAGAACAATTAAAAATAAAACTTTAAAAATAAACAACTAAAACATAAATACAAATAAAACTCTGGAGAATGCCTTCAAGATCTTGTATATGCTATAACCATTTCATGGGCACCCCATTTCCACGGCATTCCCAAACCTGCTGATACAACCAAATTTTAAGAGATTTCTGAAAAATCAGGATGGTTGGGGTCAATCTCCCCTTGGAAAGTTAAAGTTCCACAGGGTGGGTGCCACAGAGAAGGTTCACCTCCTGAGTCCCATCAGATGGAATCCATAACTTTCTCCTCCTGCCAGACCTGACAGGATAGGTGGATATAATTGGGATGAGGTAGTCCCTCAAATTTTGGGAGTTAGATAGGAAGAAAAAAATGGAATCTAGAAGGTAGGGATGAAATATATTGACTACGAAGAGGTTAAATGGCATATACTTCTTTCTGCATTGCTTCCAAAAATGATTTCTACAGGGATACTTGTTTTAAATCTGTGATTCATGTCATGGAGAAGGCAAATTAGATATCTTCATATTGTTGTCGTTGTTAGTTGCGAAGTCGTGTCCAACCCATCGCGACCCCATGGACAACGTTCCTCCAGGCCTTCCTGTCCTCCACCGTCTCCTGGAGTCCATTTAAGCTCACGCCCACTGCCTCGGTGACTCCATCCAGCCACCTCATTCTCTGTCGTCCCCTTCTTCTATTGCCCTCAATCTTTCCCAGCATCAGGCTCTTCTCCAGTGAGTCCTTCCTTCTCATTAGGTGGCCAAAGTACTTGAGTTTCAACTTCAGGATCTGGCATTTCTAAAGTGCAGTCAGGGTTGATCTCCTCTAGGACCGACCGGTTTGATTGCCTTGCAGTCCAAGGGACTCGCAGGAGTCTTCTCCAGCACCATAGTTCAAAGGCCTCAATTCTTCATATAAGAAATACATAATCTAATATTTCTCTCCAAAGCCCATCCTGAGTTGCTTAAGTGTATTGTTGAGCATCAGTGAATTCCTAAGAAAATTCTGGGGAAACATCTTGGCTCCATGTTTCAATGGGAAATTTGCAACATTTATATTATGGTAAAAACAGGGAGGGAGAAAGTAGTATTCCCACAGCACTGTTGAGGCATAAGAGTATAAAACACTTTGTGCATGATGTGCTACCATGAAATCTGCATGCTGCAATACTTTAGCAAAACCAAAATGTGAAAAGATTATCTTTTTCATGTCTGTTCTAGTTACTATGGTAGTAGTAATGGCTTAGAGACTAAACCAGAAGGCACAATGCAGAAAGCTTAAGAATTAAGCTTGCTTTCTTCTCAAAATTTGGTATACTGTACATGAGGCAGGCTATGAGTGACTCAGTTTTGGGAGAGTCATTTTTTAAACAACTGATTGGGGTAACTTCTTTCTTCCACAAATCAAAACTTTGTACCTGTGAACTTTAAGATGAACTGTTCACAATATGAATCTGATAAAGCTGCCAACATTTTTGGACATTTGATGGTCAATCTAATGGGACAGGCAGATATTCTTAGGAAGAGATGGTTCTGCAAATAACCAAAATGATCAGGATTATGGGAGAGGAGAGGGGTCACGATGGCTCAGTGGATAAAGACACTGAGCTTGTCAACTTGAGAGCGGACAGCTCAGGTTTGAGACCCGAGCTCCGCGCAATGGGTGAGCTCTCGTTCCTTGCTCCAGCTCCTGCCCACCTAGCAGTTCGAAAGCATGCAAGTAGGTTAATAGATACCACTTTGGTGGGAAGGTAACCATGTTCTGTGTGCCTTTGGCATATAGCCATGCTGGCCACATGATCACAGAAATTGTCTTCGGACAATTCTGATTCCCTCAGCCAAGAAATGGAGATGAGCCCCATGCCCTAGAATCGGACATCACAGACAGGGAAATCTTTACTTTCACTTATGGGAGAGGTGGTAAAACGGAGCTTGGGCCCACCTTTGGCTATACTGCAGTTAGATGTTAACTTCATTTCATATGTTATCCAAAAATATCTCAGAAATTCTGATTGTCTTGTTCCACAATTCCGTTTTTAAATGTGTAAAACATCCCTCCTTGCAGCATGTTAAACTGCCTCTATACTTCTCATCCACCATTATAATTCTCATCATTCTTAATCATAGTTGAGGTGTGTGGCCTGAATATGATTTCTTCCCCGCCCCCGTGTACTCCATAGCCAGGTAATTAACCTTTGGCCAGGATTAGAGACATGAGAAATGTTGTGTTCCATGATCTTTCTGCTAGTATCATTTGTTATGTGGAATTTTTGCAAGGTTTCGGAACTGCAACTTGAATTCTAATAACAGTTGCAATCATATCTGCTGTACACAATATCATGTGCTATATTTCAACCTTATAGATGGCACAACAGTACCATTTCTCTTTCTTTCTTTCTTTCTTTCTTTCTTTCTTTCTTTCTTTCTTTCTTTCTTTCTTTCTTTCTTTCTTTCTTTCTTTCTTTCTTTCTTTCTTTCTTTCTTTCTTTCTTTCTTTCTTTCTTTCTTACACATACTCTACTTTTTGATCAAAGCTGAAGCAAGCAAGGTCATAAGAAACAGGAAAGAATGTACTTTTCTTCTTCAATACCTGGAATCCAAATTCATGTATTTAGTAAAGGCAGAGAAAACTATTAGAAGAGGAAAATACAGATAGTCCTCAACTTACAACCACAATAGAATCCAAAATTTCTATTGCTATTGTTAAGAGAGTCCTGCCCCATTTTACAACCTTTCTTGCTACCATTATTAAGTGAATCACGTCAGTCGTTAAGTTAGTAACAAGGTTGATAAATGAATCTGACTTCCCCATTGACTTTGCTTGTCAGAAGGTTCCAAAAGGTGATCACAGGACCCCAGGACAGTAGAACCGTCATAAATATGAACCAGTTGCCAAGCATCCAAATTTTGATCATGTGACCATGGGGATGCTGCAATAGTCATAACTGTGAAAAATGGACAAAAGTCATTTTTTTTCAGTTCTGTTGTAACTTCAAATAGTCAGTAAAAATAAGGCTGTAAGTCAAGGACTACTTGTAATGATTTTTCATTTAAAAACAGGGACATTCTCAGTAAACCTTTGTGGGGAAAGACAACTTGAAGTCCTCCAGATTTCTGAATTTCATCAACTATCGTGATGACTGGCAAAGATATGCAGAACAGCCAGAGCACTTGACAAGATTTCTTATGAGCAGTTCCTCCCTCAAATCATGGGTCTCTGTCACCTTTGTCTCCATAATTGCTTAAGTGATATTTTTTCTTCAGTGTAGGCACTTCTAAAGGTACAATTCGCTTTAAAAAGCCACCACATTTTATATGCATCTTTATGAATATTTTGAGCAAAGAATTAACCACATTTTTTTAACTGTACACTAATCCATTAATCAAGTCAAGGTTACTATGATAATTCATCCATTCAGTTTTCACATGGAAAAAACAAACAAACTATGGGATGTTTGACTTTGTGTCCCACATACAGCTCTAATGTTCCTTTGTGGTCTTCTGTGCAAGTACCATTATGCTGACTGAATCAAAGGAGTTGTTGCTTCAGAAAGAAAGAATATTTTAATACTAGACAACCAGTGTCCCATGGGTCATTGTTTCAGACATATCTCCTTACCTGGACAAAGAAACAGGCAGGCAAAAAAGCAGTTAGAGCAGAAGCTACTTCTGACCTCCTGCTGGCTTGCCCATTGAATTTCTTTATAGGACCCTGGCAAGGAATATCGGAAATCTCCCTTCCCTTCCCCTTCCATTCACAGCAGGCAGGTAAGTGGGCGGGAGCAAGAAATTGCAAGACTGGTTGAGAAACTGTCACAAAATGTCGATAATGATGATCATATTACTACAGCATATTACTGCAGCCAGTAGCATTAAAGTAGTCACAAATTTCTCAAATTTGATTGCTTTGGGAGTCATGGGTCCTGGAGTTTGGGCATATTCTTTATGTTAGTCCATTTGGGATGCCTTGGTTCAAAACTTGTTGCCCTGTGACGCACCATTCCACCCAGTTAAAGGTCATGGGAATGAGAATTTTAGTAGTATACAGAATATATATTTAATGTAATATAGAGCCAATTTGATGTAGAGATTAAAGTATTGGAGTGGAACGTAGGAGACTGTGAGTTCTAGTCCTCCCTTATGCAGATGGGTGACTTTGAGCTAGCCATTCTGTCTCAGTCCAACTCACCTTACAGAGATATTGTTGTGAGGAAAATAGGATGCAAGAATATTTCAGTTGATCAAAATGTGTGTGTTTATGTGTTAATGATAATGTTAGAATTAGAACATCTTATTCAGTAACATGCATGTATGAGTACAATGATCACAACAAAGCTTCTCAAGATTATCTATAAAGGCCACTTTACACATGTTGGCAAAGGTCAGACAAAACTCTGTATTATGCTCTGTTATTATGTGAATTCTCCAATCCATACAAAGCAATGTGTTCCTTTTCAGACTGAACTAATCAGTTTTTGGTGCCTCATCCACTTTATGTGCATCTGCTTTATTTAGAGATGGTTTATATTGTTTACTAGTAATTGGAACACCAGCCTTGTTTTCTGGTCCATAAATTTAGCCATTACTTCCAGTTATTGCTTGAAATCCTTTAAGTACCAGTGTAAATGAGAACTAGTCTATAGCTTCTGCAATGTAGTATTTACATTTTTAGACCAGATTATGGACATTTTAGCAGCTTGCCATATGGCAGTTATGCTATCTTCTGCAATAACAAAACCTATTTAAAAGGGTGAAATTATGGGTTATGTTACTGAAGTAGCATTTAGTAGGAGAAATATTGAAATTCATTCCAATTCGGCACTTTCCACAATACACTTTCCACAATAATCCTTGCTTTATGACTAATTGAGCCCAGAATTACATAGTAAGCTATTGAGATCCTAAACTGAGGCTTCATGTGACTGGACCTGATCTTTCAACAGTTTTGGGGGCAGTCATTAAGTAAATGTGCTGGCCATTAAGCAAATCAAGTTTTCTCAGTGGGTGTTTTTTGCTCTAAATAAAAAATAAATGCCAGAAACCAGCAAAAAATGTTGCAGATTGCAGTCAAATATCTACAGGAAGCTGCAAACACGCCATAAAGATGAACCAGCTGCCAAGCACTTAAAATGTGATCATGTGACCATAGTCTCTCTCTCTCTCTCTCTCTCTCTCTGTGTGTGGGTGTCATAATTTTAAAATCAGGGTGTAAAGAGCTTTTGGTGAGGCCCATCATACCTTCAAACAGTTCTTAAATCAAGGACTACATGTGTAGACTTTATGGGACAATCTAAGAAGCTGGAGGCATTGTCACATTCTTCTCCAGTTTATGAACAACTATTTTTCTCTGCAGTTTTCAGGTTCAAAGTACTACACTGGCCTTTGCATCACTGAAATAAAAATTAGCAGAACTTAACGCTGTATTGTGCCATATGGGTTTTAGTGGCCTTTCTGTTGGAATTAGCCAGACATTGGAGTAAGGAAAAGGGGAAAGGAAGTTTGCTTTTGGCTTTGAGGGACAGTTGTGCTGTCATAAGGCCTCATAAACTGGTGGAGAGATGTTAAGAGAGCAGTCCCATTGGTCCACCCTGGTTTATATGTGTTGTGGACTAGAGCCTTGGGGAAACACCAATGTCCTCAGATGCTGGGGACATGCTGCTGATCTAACCTAAAAATGGGAGAGAGAAAAAAGGAGAGGAGAAAAAAAAAGTCTGTGCATGCAGGAAACAAAATAGCTGGAGACAAACTTGGACAGAAAAGTTAAGGATGGAGCCTTGGTACTCAGTCCAATCAGCCATCAATAGACACATAGAAATAAACCACAGTTACATACCACACAAAAGAGACAATAAAAAGCTAAGAAGAAAAACAAAAAGATCAGAACACATCCTCTCCAGCACCAGCAGCACCCAGATAACCAAGGATTAACACCAAACAAGCAAGCAAGCAGAAAGCAATCTAATCAAGGGATTACCAAGGAGAAAACCACACTCCCATCAAAACTGTCAGGGCAAGCTTCTGTATATTCACTCACCATACTCACTCATTGCTGGTGTGATGTCGGGCAATGAAATGTCTGCAAGCAAACAACCAAGCTCAGAGAGCAGCAAGGAGTTCACAGTTCAACCCTGAGCTACATAGACTTTCTTCTATTAGAAGTGAAATGTGAACAACAGTTGTTTGTTCCTGGTCAGAAAGGGAGAAGAAAGGTCCAAGAGAGGCTTCCCTGGAAGAAGAGAAGTAAAGACCTAGAGCAGGGGTGGGCAACCTTGGCTCTTTTATAACTCGTGGACTTCAACTCCCAGAATTCCTGAGCCAGCATGGCTGGCTCAGGAATTCTGGGAGTTGACGTCCACGAGTCATAAAAGAGCCAAGGTTGCCTACCCCTGACCTAGAGGAATTACAGCTCCACTCAAGACTCAAGAAGGAGGGACCTGGCTAGGTGCAGATGGTGGCTTTATTCAAGTTCCAAGAGGGAAAGAGATCAGCTGTCAACAGAGAAGCCGTGGTTCATGGGGAAGGACTGGGCAGAAGACCCTCAAAAAGGTTCTTCCCCCAACAAAAACTCCGCCAGCAGTTGAGTGGTTCCAGGAGGAGATCAAACCTTGATGAGCACACTACAGTAAATTATAGCCCTTTTTGTTTTCTTTCTCTTTTGTTCAGTCCAGAAACAGGAAAGAGAGAGAAAGCAGAAGGAAGGAGGAGAGCTAGAGGGAGGTAGTCCCTAGGAGGGAGACTTAGGAAGAAACCTGACACTGGGTGAACTCCAGTAGTGTGTTGTATATACCTGTTATAAATATCTGCTGTAAATAATGTCACTGTATATAGTAAAAAAGCATAAACGTCTCCTCTGTCTTGTTTTCTTGTGTCAATTGTCACCTATGCAAAACAGCACACCTCCAAATGGTACTATCATATGTTTCCACGTCCCTGATTAAAAAAGGAGACAGAGATTAAAAGAAACATTTGCCATACAAAACCGACTGTGATAAGTGAAAAGAAGTACAAGTACAAACAAAGTGAAAGCATAAATGATCTTAAAAGCATTTTAAAAAAAAAAGATAAAAGGAAGAAAGGTATGAAAAGCAAAAGCGTGGAAACGCAGCATAAACAGTACTATCTTCTGGTAAAATATAATATAAAATAAAAGTAAGCTGCCTTTGGATTATGCTCTTCTCTCTCACTGGAGAAATTCCAATTCATTTGATTGTTAGTCTTTTCCTCTGCTTTGCTACATATACTGTTTAAAGCTATTTTCTCTTTCCTGAAGCTTAAAGATGGTGCATCAGATTTACTTACCATTCTGTTTGATTTAAACATTAATTCTTAATTAAATTAAGCTGGTTCAATAAGTTATCTCCCTGCAGTTGTCAGATTCATTGAACTGTACTATTAAAGGATATTTTTACATAGCCTGCTTGTTCCTTGTACCTTTAAAAAGAGATCAGCAACCATTTCAGGTTCCAGGCTCCCATCTTCCACTGAATGAATGAATGAACCACAATGGCAGAATATCTCCATATCACATGAAATTTTGCCAGTCTCACTTATATGACAAGATCTTATATGACTGCAAAATCTTATGTATTCTCATCTGTGGTTTCTGTGGTTTGGGCAAACCTATATGAAAACTCAGAAAATGCAAGGATATGCAAACTGCCCAGAGTGACTTAGGACAGTGAAATGGGCAACATATACATTTGATAAACAAACAAGCAAACAAACAAACAAATGCAATTGAAAGGTATTTGGTTATCTCATAAGATTACAATAATTTTGTTATTTTTACAATATATGTTTAATTTTAGGGTTTAGCAGAAGCAATAGAGCCCTCGCAAGTACTGACCTAAAACAATGTCCCTGACCTAAAACAATGTTCAATTATCAGGCAAACACTAATCAACTTCTTAGTGTGAGAAGCATGCGATAACACCGATTTTTAATAAAACATATGTGTTCAACGTGTTCAAGCATTTTACTTGACAAAGGATTGCTGTTAGTCTGATAGTGATGTTTATTCAAGGCCTATGCAAACTTTTTTGGCTCCCAGGGCCAATATATATACTGTGTGTGTGTGTGTGAGAGAGAGCATTAGAAAGATTGGTTTTTCAGTTTCAGGAATGTACTACAAGTGGTCCTCAACTGATGACTGGTTACTTAGCAACAATATAAGGTCCAAGCCTTCGCTGATGATTTGGTATTCATTTTGGAAGACCCATTAGAAACCGGCCCTAAATTAATTCAAAAAATAGAAGAATTTGGTGAGGTAGCCGGACTTAAGATTAATAAGAATAAATCCAAATTAATAACCAAAAATCTTACAAAGGCACAGGAAAGCGAATTGGAAGATAAAACAAAAATAAGCGTAACAAAAAAAATAAAATATTTAGGGATTTGGCTTACAGCGAAGTGCTCCTCAATTAAGGAGGATAATTATGATAAAATACTACACCAGATAAAAAAAGATTTAGAAAATTGGGAAAACCTACAAATTTCATTTTTAGGGAGGATTGCAACGATCAAAATGAATATATTGCCAAAAATATTATTCCTGTTCCAAGTTATTCCAATAAAACTAGGGAAAACATTCTTTCAAGAATTAAATAAATTGGTTACTAAATTTATATGGCAAAGGAAAAAACCTAGGATTAAATTAAAACTCTTGCAAGATACGAAAGATAAAGGGGGATTGGCATTACCAGAGTGGGAAATATATTACCAAGCATCAAGCCTAACTTGGCTAAAAGAATGGATGAAATTGGAAAATACTAGAATTTTAACACTTGAAGGACACGACTTGCAAGCGGGGTGGCATGCATTTCTATGGGACGAAAAATATAAAGTACATAGATACTTTCGAAGACATATAGTTAGGGATGCATTGCTACAGACTTGGGAAAAGATAAAACAAAAACATTATATAAGAATTCCAATGTGGCTATCCCCAACAGAAGCTCTGAAACACCCAAACCTACTGGACATAAATAAGATAATTAGATACAAGGAATTGGTAAATGAACAGGGAAATTTGAAAACAAAACAAGAATTGGAACAAGATGTAGGCAGAGAGATTGATTGGTGGACATACACACAAATCCAATCTAAATATACAGAGGACAAAAAATTATACGAAATACAAAAAGAATCGCAAGAATTGGATAAAATTATACATGGAACAGAAATAAAATTAATTAGTAATATATATAAATATCTACTGAGATATAAAATGGAAGATGAGGTTGTCAAAGACACAATGATTAGATGGGCAAAAAATTTCGGATACAACATAGAATTGGCGAAATGGGAAAAAATATGGGAAACAAACATAAAATTGACTATGTCTGCGGCATTCAAGGAAAATCAGTTGAAGATGTTTTACAGATGGCATCTTCCACCAGCAAAGCTTGCTAAGATGTTCCAGAACAACTCACCGACATGCTGGAAATGTAAAAAGGTACATGGAACATATTACCATCTATGGTGGACATGCCCCGTTGCAAAAAAATACTGGACTAAAATAAGAAGATGGATGGTAGAAATAATAGATCAACCTGTAGATTGGAAACCAGAGATCTTTCTGCTGGGTATCTTAAATAGAAAATACAGTAAAGAAATACGGTACTTAATCTTACACATAACAACGGCAGCAAGAATAGTCTACGCACAGTTCTGGAAAAATGAGAATACACCATCAGAGGAAGAAGTGATAAGGAAAATCTTAGACTGTGCGGAGATGGACAAATTAACAAAAGAGATAAAAGAAAGGGAAGACACAGAGTACTATGTAATATGGAATAAGTGGTATGATTGGTTGGAGACTAGAAATAACAAATGAAAATAAATGCAGAAAGGTCAAGAAAGGGAAAATGTGTGTATAATAATGTACAATAATGTATAGTAATAATATGTATTATTCTTAATATGAAATATAGTATGAATGAAGAAAATGGAAATAAGAAACAATGGGACAACAAGGACAAATATTTTTTAAAAAGAAGAATAAAGGGGGAAAATGTAAATAACAGAAGATTACAGTTACGAAATTGCTGTTTAAAAAAAAAAAAAGGAGTATACATTGTATGTTTATGTGTGTTATGTTTTGTTGTCTTAAAAAAAAAAATATATAAAAAAAAAAAAAAAAAAAAAAGAAAGTTATGATGGGCCCTCCAAATGTTACTTACAACACAATTTTGAAGCACTGACATCAAGAATACACATACAGAGGGTTACATGGCAGCATTTGGAACACTTGGACACTAGCCCACTTTTACCGTCATTTCCAGTGCCTTGCAGTCACCTCACTGTGATTTATGACCGTTTTACCAATTTTATTTTACTTTTACAAAAACAGCTTCAAAGCGAATAACAGGTTCACTGAACAACTGTGGTGTTCACTTAACAACCACACTGTTTGCTTTACAACTGCCACATTCATTTAATGTCCACTGCAAAAAAGGTCATAAAGTTGAATTGATCCACTTGACTACCTATATATACCTACAACCACAATTGCGGGACTCAATTACAGTTTTAATAGGAGGAGAGCCTCTGAAGCCTTTAGGGAAGAAGCTTTCCACTTTTAACTGATTAAGATCTTGTCAATTTCAGGGAGCAGTGTAAGTTAGCTCAAAAATACTAGCCAAGTTCCACACAGCGGAACATGTTAACTTGCAGTTAGCACTTATTAGGGAAAAGCTGCACCATAGAGAAAAGCTTTTCAGGAAAAGATAGCTTGAAATACACAAACATCCAGACAAAAGGTTTTCCAAAATTATTATGAGATGAGTATAGGAAAAGTATGAAATATATTAGTCATTAAATATGTAACAGGATTTTTTTTTAATTATTGTACATTAAATTATTTCTGCAATAATCATATTAATTCAATTCAGTTCAGTTGGTGTTCTCTCTCATTCCAGAGTGCTAGACAGAAACAAAGGCTTTAATTTACAAGAATGTAGATATTGAATAGATATTAGAAAATATTTCTGAACAGTAAGAGCATTTGACAATGCCACAATAACTCAAAAGAGGTGAAGGGCACCAGTTCACCACAGAGGCTAGATAGCTATTTGGATGCCTGCGCTGAGCAGGAGACAATGGCCTAAACAACCTTGTGTAAATCTATAATTCCAAATAAATTTGATTTAAATGTAAAGTAAAGCAATTCAATATATACCTAATTCCATAATTAACTGTATAAATTAAAATTAAATAACAATTATACAGTATATATATAATATGTTCTACCTCTCTCTCTCACTGTCTATCTATCTATCTATCTATCTATCTATCTGTCTGTCTGTCTGTCTGTCTATTTGTCTGTCTGTCTGTCTGTCTGTCTGTCTGTCTGTCTGTCTGTCTGTCTGTCTGTCTATCTGTCTCTATCTCTATCTCTATCTATCTCTATCTCTCCTTTCTCACAAAGGAGAAAGAAAAACTTCCAAAGTCAACAAGTAGACTGTTTATCGCGTTCTTTTTTCTTGAACAAGTGACTTAAGTTTTCGCTATTCTTTCTGAATGTTTTCTTTTCGTCCTCCTACTGTCTCAGTCACACACACAAAAGTAACAGCTCTTTATGTAACCAAGCTGCAGGCTTCACAGAAGTGAAATGACCTTCAGATCTCCCCAGATATTTATATTTTTCATCCTGGATCTTTTCCCAAACTGGTTTTGTGTTCTCATATGACTCTTTCATGTTCACAGCCTGGCCAGATACACAGATAGTGTTTTATTTGGATTTTGAAGAAGAACAGCTTTCAAGTTCACTTCTGAGGCATCAACGGACAAGTCCCACTTATTTACATAGTATTTATGGCCAAAAATCTCCATAATCAAACAAGCATCTATATTGTAAGCTCTGGCACCAGATTGACAAGGAATTGCTCTCCACAAGTCCAAACCTGAATAGCCTGGCCCATATGCTCTTTTGTTATGCCTTCTATCTTTATCTTGAGGTCATTTTGCTAGAGCAGGGGTGTCAAACTCGCAATGTCACGTGACGTGTCGCGATGTATCACGACTTTTTTTCCCATTGCTGACAATGGGGTGGGCGCGGTTTTGGCATGACGCATCTGGTCCGTGGGCTGGCAGTTTGACACCCCTGTTCTAGAGCATAATAACAATTAGATTTTGCTCAAGGATTCTAACAAATACACTACTACAGGTGGACCTTATGACAACAATTAAGCCCAAATTTTCTGTTGTTAAGTGAGTCATTTGTTAAGGGAATTTTACCCCATTTTATGACTTTTCTGGCCTCAGTTATTAAGTGAATCACTGCAGTTGTTAAGTTAGTAACCCAGTTGTTAAGTGTTAAGCTTCCCCATTGACGTTGCATATCCGAAGACTGAAGATCACAAAAAGTGATCACTTGATCTTGGGACACAGCATCGGCCATAAATATGAACCAGTTGCAAAGCATCTGAATTTTGACCACATGATCATGGGGATGCTGGAAAGGTTTGGAAAACGATCATAAGTCACTTTTTTCAGTGCTATTGTAACTTTGAATAGTCACTAAATAAACTGTTGTAAGTTGAGGACTATCTATATTGCTAAAATATAGTACCTTTATGTCATTAATTCAACAGAATAAAGAAGATGGGGTCACATGAAAACTAGAGAGCCAGTTTGATCTAGTGGTTGAAGCACCAGACTAGAACCCAGGAAATTGTAAGTTTTAATCCCACTTTAGACATGAAAGACTTTATTTTTATTCCATCTCTGCCTATTTTTTTTTATCCTGGCTGTACCCACTTTCGGGTATAACACACACACACCCCAGGATTCTTCACAAAGTCTAAGTTGCCTATAGCCTAAACATTGGTATGTCCTTGCTGTGGCTGAATTGAATTCACTGGTATTTAAATGCACCTAAGATATGGCATCATGAAGGCAAGCTGCCTTCCTCCTCCCCTTAGGATCACATATAATAATAGAACCTTATTGATCACATATAAAATAATAGAACCTTATTATATGATGACCTCTAATGAAAGGAAGCAGTAATGTAGATGGATATGGACTAAAAAAAGAGTACATATTTGATTTTTCCAGTGAGATGTACTACATTTCCACCTCATAAACTTCAGTTATTATTTTATCACCATCATTATTATTATTATCATTATCATTATCATTATTATTATTATTATTATTATTATTATTATTATTATTATTATTATTATTATTATTATTATTATTATTATTATTATTATTATTATTATTATTATTATTATTATTATCATCATCATGGAGTTCATTTTTATGCTACCAATTAATGCTTACTTAGGCATTAATTAAATTAAATGAATACTGAAAATTGAATAAGGACTGTATTTTGAGTAGAGCAATTTGAATTGACAGGGAGGGGAACATATTAGCGTGAATTTCCATTTCTAGTAGATATACCAGGACCTAAATTAGTAGCTTCTGAGATGATGCCAAATAAATACTATGTTGTCTAAAACAATAGCAAAAATAATCGGCAGACAGTTCCATAATATCTTCAGTCAAATATACAACATGTAGCATGCACGTATTAAGCTGTGGAAATTATTCCTTTCGAATTGCTGCTTTCTCGATGATGTATAGAAAGAGACAGGCCTGAGCAAGCCGTGGGCATGATGAAGTACAACTTGCAGGTTGCACACTTTTGAAATTGTTTCTTTTGTTTTCCCCTTACATGCACAATTAGTCTTACAAATAGAAAGGTCATTAGAGAAATTTTTATATATGGCTTTCATTTTGAACTAAAAACAAAACTAGACTGAAATCCATGTATTTTGGCAATCAGTTATAAATCTCCAGTTGTTTTAAATGTAGAAGGATAAATACTGTAAAGTTTTTCATGCCGAAGAAGATTATGATATGCAAACTGACCAAATATACCATTTGGTCAGAAAACATATAAATAAATAAGAGAGGGAGGGAGGGAGGGAGGGAGAGAGGGAGAGAGAGAGAGAGAGAGAGAGAGAGAGAGAGAGAGAGAGAGAGAGAGAGAGAGAGAGAGAGAGAGAATTCTCCTCTCCCTACAGTAAAACATTATTAGATTTTTTTTTATTGTTCATCATAAAATCTATTTAAACCAAATAGCCCTTCAGATAGACACTTTGCGGGAAATGTGTTTCTTTAATGAAGGCAGAAACGTATGGTGACTGGAAGAAGTATCCACTAGATTAGATTTTTTTAAAGATGATTAGTCCAACTCTATACATTTTCCCATAGTTGGTACACAAGGGAGGATCTAACTAGGTTGTCTAGGGAATATTCAATACACAAGGGAGGAGTAGTGCCAACCACCTTGAAGAAAATAGTAATGCAGCATTTCTTGGAAAACCCTTCCCTGGTTCCTCAGGATTTGGATACCTGTCAGTTGTGAATATTTCCTTATCAGGCATCATGATAGAAAAATGGTAGCCATCAGATGTAAGCCTGTTTGTAAGAAGTAACTTGTCTAGTTTCTTTTCAGTTTGACTTCAGATCAGATATAACACAGAAACTGACTGGGTTGCCCTGATCAGTAGCCTCTTCTAATAGAGACTTAGGGACTGTTAGCATGTTGGTTCTCCTGTATCTCTTAGCAGCTTCTGATATTACAGTATTACTAGAAGAGCACAACATGTTGGGAATTGGAGACTCCATTCCTTGATCTGACAATTGCCATCACAAAACGACAGTGGGTTCTTTTTGGTCCCATGGTATCTCAATTTGGAATCCCACAGAATATTTTTTTAACTCTCCTAATCAATATCTATGGGAAACCACTTAGGAGAGTGAACAGAAAGTGGTGGTTTGATGTTCAGCCTTGTCTGATTTTCCAGCTATAAGACCACACTAATCCATGCTCCATTAATTTATCAGTTTCGCTATTGTAATGCACTCTATATGCAGCTACGATCCTTGATCTTTTCAGGGGCATGAGTAAATAGGACCATATGATATTGGCCTTGAAAGTGTAACATTGGTTGCCTCTGAGACACCAGGCTAAATGTAAGATGTTGATATTCATTTGGAAAGCTCTGCATAGTTTTGGATCCATGTACTTAAAAAAATGATTTCCATTCAAGAGACTGGACAGCCATTTGTCCAAAATGGTATAGGGTTTCCTGCCTGAGCAGGGGGTTGGACTCGATGACCTCCAAGGTCCCTTCCAACTTTATTATTATTATTATTACTATTACTATTATTATTATTATTATTATTATTATTATTATTATTATTATTATTATTATTATTATTATTATTATTATTACTATTACTATTATTATTACTATTACTATTATTATTATTATTATTATTATTATTATTAATAATAATAATAATAATAATAATAATAATAATAATAATAATAATAATAATAATAATAATAATAATAATAATAATAATAATAATAATAATAATAATAATTATATCATTCAACTTGTGCATTAAAATGCTTATGATGTCCTCTGTAGAGGCCAGGAGAAATATCTTCTCTGTGGTAATACTCCATTATGAATGTCTGTAGAGATTCTCAGTCATCCAGGTCACGCAAGTAGTCCTCAACTTACAACAGTTTGTTTAGTGACCGTTCGAAGTTACAATGGCATTGAAAAAAGTGACTTATGACCATTTCTCACACTTATGACCATTGTAGCATCCCCACGGTCATGTGATTTACATTTGGATGCTTGACAAGTGGTTCATATTTATGACGGTTGTGTCTAGGGGTCATGTGACCATCTTTTGTGACCTGCTGACAAGCTGACAAGCTGGCAAAACCAGCTTCACTTAACAATCATGTTACTAATTTAACAACTGCAGTGATTCATTTAACAAATGTGGCATGAAAACTTGTAAATTGGGACATAACTCACTTAACAAACTTCTCACTTAGCAATATAAATTCTGGGGTTAACTGTGGTCCTAAGTTGAGGACTAACTGTAGTAAAGGCACTCTTCAAAAGGAACTGGACTGGGTTTTTTTTGCCCTTTAAGAAAAAAAAAGAAAACGTTTCGCTTCTCATCCCAGCTTTGAAAAAGCTCCTTTGAGACTCCATTTTGAAAATCTTTCAAATAAGCCACACATCCCTTCTTTTCAGAGGACAACAGATCTCTGGTTTGTTTGTTTTTTAAATTACCATTGTGTGTGTGTGTTTTATTTTTAAGAACTGTTGGTTTTATCCTGTTGGTTTTACATGAAAGTATTTTATGTAAAATATCTAGTAAACTCCAGGCTTCTCTGAGCAAAGAGTAATATTGTTTCTCTATGAAAGTAGTTGCCCATCTCACATTTTCTGAGTTCAGAAAATATTTTTTTTTCATGGAACTGTAGAACATAAATAAATAACAATAGATATGCATTGCTGCTCCTGTTTCTTCCCTTCTCCTACTTTACAATAGTTGTAATGATAGAGTTTAATAGAACATAATGAGATGACGTCTTCTTTTAAAAATAGGTGTGATTAGTCCAAAGCATAGACCAGTGGTGGTGAACCTATGGCACGGGTGCCAGAGGCGGCACTCGGAGCCCTCTCTGTGGGCACACATGCCGTTGCCCCAGTCTTGCCTCCCCCCATGACCCCCTCCTCACCAGCAGCCCCCCTGGAGGAGAGTCGCCCCCGAGCATGGCCCATGCGGAGCAGTGCAGCCAAGGACATGGCAGCCAGGCAGCGTAGACAAGACTCTGCCCTCATGCCCCATCATGCACAGTTGATACTGCGGGGCGCGGGCAGAGGGCGTGGCCATCATGGTGCTGCTGGGCGATCTGCGGCGGGCCTTGGAGGCGGTGAGTGGCCCTGCGGGCAGGCGGGGTGGGGTGGAGTGGGGGCAGGGCAGGGGGTGGAGTGGGGGCGGGGCCAGTTTTTGGGCACTCGGTCTCTAAAAGGTTCGCCATCACTGGCATAGACTATATCCTTTTCTGAAAAAGTACTTTGATTTAGTTCCACTGACTTTAGTTGGGTTAAAGGCAGAAATGTTGAATCTGCCCAGGGAAATTCCAGATCAGGACCATTGCCTGGTCAATGAGCCATGAGATTCTCACCAGACTAATTTACAACAGCATATTAATAAATACAGTGATTATTCACATTCCACGCCTTCCCATACATACTTTCCACATTATGGTTATACAATGTCACAGACATTGTAGCTAGTCAATGCTGCATGCACCAAGTTTTTCTAGTGCATTAAAAAATGTAATTCAAATTTTTGTGAAGCAAGCTGCAGTTTTGAAGAACATATGCAACTGCAGCTAAAAGAGAAGGGTACAAAGTGAATCATGTACAAGCCATGGAACTGAAGTGGTAGTTTCTTAGTTGTGCCCTCAGCCTCCCTATCTTGGGGAAATGTTCAATAAGAGAAATTATTTGACAAGATGCTTTTGAATATAGCAATGGGGGCCATTCCTTTATTTTCTGCATCAAACCTATTTGCTCTTTTAGCTATTCTCTATACCCATAGCCATTCTTTTTTTGTTATTTTGCTTTTCCAAGATGAAATATTATGTTATCCTTGTCTCCTGTTAAAGATGGGAATGTATATCCCTTCTCCTTAAAACAGAAACACATTTTGTCCATGGCATTCTTTCCTTGTAGCATGGAATAAAGGCTCTATTCCAGTTAAATCCTCTTTTGGGAATATTATACCATTGTCATGATAGTTAGTAAAAGCAGGGATTGAGGCATTTTCTGATGGCTGTGAATGGCTTATTTTGACATACAGATGGAGAAGATGTCCTCATGATTGTATTCACATATTGTTAAAATCATAGAATGAGTGGGAATACAAATAATGAAATATCCAGCTTCTTTGTTGTGTGCATCTTTTTTTTCAAACTAAACACAGGCTTGGAAATTCATTTAATACATGTGTGTGCAAGATAGGCACAATTCATGTAACTCAGTGTGCTTGATATTATGCCAGTGTTAATGCAATTGTGTCTTTCCAGCAGAACAACTCTGCATAAAATGCTCACTTTGTATTAGTCTGAGTTATAAAAGACCTCTGTAAAGACTTACTTTAAGAGTCAGTTGCCTTTGGATATAGTTAGTTCCATATTAAGGATAAGGAGCTTCTGGTTCCGGATCGCAGCAGACGCAGTCGCGCGGAGAGCCTCATCTCTCCACCGGCTGTTTTTCCCTCCACCGGTAGAACCTTAATCGGGTCGAAAAGTCACCCTGGAGGGGCGATCACCGTTGAGGAGGCCCTCGTCGACTGGGGAAGGTCCGAGCCAGCTCCTTAGGGCCATCGGAGAAAAGATCGCCCAGCAAAATGGACGATCACTTCGCTGCGCCAGCTGAAAGCCAGAAGAACAGCTAAGCACAAAGAACCACCGTGGAGAATCCGGGTGAGACCTTTCCTTCCCCCTCTTTGCCCTAACTACTCTCCTGTAAAAAGCTTTTGAATTTGAATTACTTCCCTGCTGTGAGACAGCGGCATTTCTGTATTGAGGGGGGAAAAGCTGCGGAACTGAAAAAAATAAAACAGCTAATTTTTTAATTGACTATTTAATTTGTGGAATACTGAGGGGTCCTGAAAAGATTTCTATTTTTGAACATTACTATTATTACCACGCTATTTACTATCCTGGAGATGCCTTTCTTTTTTACTTTTTTAATGTGAAAACAAAAAAAATATTAATTTGGAAAGAAAGACTTTACAGCCTACTGAGGACATCTTGTGATGAAAAGTGTTACTGCAACTGTATATCTTTTTGCCGGAGAATGGCTCTGACCTTCAAATGATGATAAGGGTAAAGATAACTTGAAACAGCTGGGTGGTGATTTTGTCTACTAGGAATTGGAGGTGAATATTTGTTGACTTTTACTAAATATAGCCTTCACTAAAAGAATAAAGGACTTTTTTCACCACTGAAATGGAGGAACTTTACCCACAGCTTGATTATGAACTTATACTAGAAAAAATCCTGGAAGCAACGGAGTACATGAAATCTTGGAGAAAAATTAAAGAGAACTTTTCAGAATTACAAATTGACTCTCAAAGTTTAATGATCAAGCTCGAGGTACAATTGAGGAGGAACAGTGTAACTCTAAAGAGGTCACTTTACAACAACATATGCAACTTAAAGAGATGGAGGAATTAGATCTACAACTCAACCATGATCTTACTTTGGGAGAAATTGTGGAAACTACTGAACAAATTAATTTCTTACAACTCCACGTACAATCTATGGAGAACTTTGATGATCAAAGAACAACTTTAATTGAGAAATCTGAACTGCCAAAAACAACAGAGACGGATACCCAGACACAACTTACTGAAAATTGTGATAATATGGACAGTCAACTAGTACTTACAACATGGAATAAAACTGACTACATCATTCAGATGACATTGGAAGAAAAGGAAGAGATCTTTGACCAGTCTGAAATGTTGAGAAATATTTCTTTTCAAATATTGAGGTTTGATGACCTAGAAGCTTTAGTATGGGAACCGGTTTGGCACAGAAAGAAACCTAGAGTTAGATTTAAAAATGGGTTTTAAAATTTCATTTAATGGATTAAAAAGGCTTTCGAGATTTGGATTGATTTAAACGTGAATTCTGTAAAAGGTTATTCTTTGTAATCAATACTTTGTTTTAGATATGATAACTATTTTACCTAATGGGCCAAAAATATTTTTGATTGATATAGATTGAGTGATAAAATATATACTTAAAATAGACAGAAATGTACTTTTTGGATTTACATTTTTATTTTAAATAAGACCATTATTTTGTAACAGAAGGAGAATAAGAGGGACTGGAGATAAGAGAAGAAATGGTATTAATAAATAATCTACTAGAACAAGAAATAGACTGCATGTGGAAAATATAAGAATGTTATTGTGGGAACAAGATATCTATTTTAGATACAATTATTTTGTTAGGGAAAAGGGAAATGAGGGATACCCGAAGTGTTAATAAATATGTTTATTTAAGGCTGATTTGAATATGGTAATTCTAAATTAGTAAAGCTTAAAACAGGATTGGATTTTTATAACTGAAATGTGATTGATGTTTGATTGGATTGATTTACTGTATTTAGAAATGTTTCAATTTAAATATGTAAGATTATATGAGGGAAATAGGGAGGGAACTTGTAATGAATTAATTTGAGCTATATATTTATGACTTTGTTTTAAGATGTTTGATGTCCCCACCTCCACGTTGTTTCCTAAGCACCTTAATGTAAAACTAAAAAACCAATAAAACTTGTTTGGAAAAAAAAAAAGGATAAGGAAAGTGGTGGGGAAAAAAGTCTGATGCTAGCCTGCACTCTTCTGCAGATATGCTGAAGAATAGTCTAGCCAGCGTTGCATAATTCTTTTGATATGTGTGTACCAATGTTAGATTCATATGTAAGACTTGGATTTTCAAAGCAATGCTCCCTATTCTGGACAACGGTTGTCAAAAATGAAAGAATCAATCTGAGTTCTAGAAATCAAAGGGTGATTTTATGAAACCGTTAGTCCTAAAGAAATGTTAAAATGAGCTTAAATCTAAGTTAAATATGTGTAGTTTGTAAAAGGAGACAAGCTTTATCCCTTCTAGACATACTGTATTCTAATTCAGCTTCCCATCTAAAGTCAGTTATCTTTCTTTTCCTTGTACACTCACAATATCATCCTTCTAGGATGCCTCATTGTTTTGTGGCTTAAAGCCAGTCAAGATATGTTCCTGTCTTTGTCTTCTATGCTGCTAATTCTACCACTGCAACCTGCCAAGACCAGCAACTTAGCATTCACCTATATACTCTGTTTCAGCTACTGTTTTCAGGCTCCAAAAACCAAGAAAGACACGGAGTTACTTCCAAGCAGTTTCCTCTATTGTTTCTCAGTTATAGACAGAATCTTGCCAATAGCACTAGCACTTATATACCGCTTCATGGTGCTTTACAGCCCTCTCTAAGTGGTTTGCAGAGTCACCATATTGCCCCCAACAATGGGTCCTCATTTTATCAACCTAGGAAGGCTGGACCTAGGAAGGTTGGAAGGCTGGTCAGGATTGAACTCCTGGCTGTGGGCAGAGTTAGCCTGCAATACTTGCCTTATTAAACACATATTCTGAGAACTTCTAGAGAAGAGCTGATTTGATCCTCTTCCTCCCAACCAAACCATCTGAACTATGCTGAGTCATATTCACCTGGAATGCCCTTGCTCTCTCCTGGGAATCAGGTCTACCTTCCACATCCCTATATTCTTAGCCAACGCAAGGGAACCTCTCTTAGCCAAACTAAAGCGACAGCAATAGCAGTAGCACTTAGAGTTATATACTATTCCATAGAGCTTTACAGCACTTTCTGAGTGATTTACAAGGTCAGCATATTGCCCCCAACAATCTGGGTCCTCATTTTATCAATGTTGGAAGGATAGAGGGCTGAGTCAACCTTGAGCTGGACAGGATCAAACTATTGGCTGTGGGCAGAGTTAGCCTGCAATACTGCACTCCGACCACCATGGCTCCTAAGCAAAGTACTTGCCTTATTAAAAACATATTCTGAGAACTTCTAGAGAAGAGCTGGCTTGATCCTCTTCCTTCCAACCAAACTATCTGAATTATGCTGACTCATGTTCCCCTGGATTCCCCTCCTGGGAATCAGGACTATCTGCCACATCCCTATATCCTTAGACAAAACAAGGGAACCTCTCAGAGCCACAGATCATTCCTTGTTTCCAATTTTTCCTTTCTGTGAAAGAAAAAGAAGGCTTTTTCTGATTGTAGAGTTGAAGTGCTGTCTATCCGTCTTTGAATCGTTAGAAAATTATACCAACATAAATTCTACTGTTCCCATTGACAATTCCCCTATTGCCTGTAATTACTGACTGCCCTTCCAGGGCAAGACTTTACACACCTTGAGGCTGCTCTTAGATGCTGTTGGAATAAAGTGAAAAACTTTATTTTTAACATCTGTATAGCTAAAGAAGGCCCGAATATGCCTCATTTGTGAGCTGGGGAATGAGATTTATTTGTATGGTTGTTTATTTACTTAGGAAACCTCTATGTTGCTGCAATCAAAATGACTCTTGGTGGTTTACAGTATATTTAAAACAAGAACGAAAACTTCCACAGTCAAGAGAAAACAATCTCAATCCCCATAATAATAACCACATACAACCTCACGGCAAAAATATTAAGAAAACGGGATACAAAGATAACAGAAGAGAAATACAGAGGGCAAAAAGAAAACAAGAGAGTATTTAGCAGAAACCTAAGAAAAGGGCCTACAAAATAGAGTAACTCAGTTTTCAATATTTTCTGGAAAGCTAGTAAGAAGCAGGCCAGCTTGATCTCTGTCAGGAGGCTGTTCCAAACCACTGGTATTGCCACAGAAAAGGATACCACCTTCAGTCTCTCACTGAAGAGACTGAAAAATGTGGGTCATTAACTAATTTGTCCCTGGATGTTCTAATGCAGGGGTGTCAAACTGCCGGCCCACAGGCCAGATGCGTCACGCAGAAGCCGCGCCCACCCCATTGCCGGCAATGGCAAAACTGTCCCGATACGTTGTGCGACGTCACGTGACATCGTGAGTTTGACCTGTCTGTTCTAATGGGTCAGGGTGATCCTAGCTGGTGCAGGCAGTGGTGTAGGCAAGAAGAGATGAAGTCATGAGAAATAGCAGAAAAAAAGATGTTGCCGGGCAATAGGTACAATAGGTAGTAAATTGGATTTTTTAAGACAAACAAACAAACATTTCCTGCTTTTGCTATTCCCCAAAGAAATTACATGAATACTTTAATTATGCAAGCTTGATGTGTGTTAATTATTAAAACAGCCTTTTAATTGTGTGAGATTATTGTATATGTGTAATTGGAGTACCCGTCATAAAATGTACTTTGGCTACTGTTTAAAGATCTCTTAGTGAATATTTGTTTAATATGTATTTATTTACTGCAATCCCAAAGTGGTTTAAAAATGTGTTTACAACAAAGAGGTTAAAAACAATCAAGCTGCATAATTATAACTAAATTATAAATATAGCCACTAGGAGGTGGCTTAAAATTTGAAGCATGTTTCTGGAACATGTCTGTTAATAACAGGAAAACCTGGTAAAATGATATTAGAAGTAGAATTAGGTAAGAATGTTTGTTTGGGCTAAAGATTAAAAAATATATATCCTGCTGGGAGCAGATTTGTTCTTTTTCAAAGTCAGCATAGTCATACCATACCAAACCATTTTCCCCAGGAGGGGAAAAAGAAATCCAAATCATTTTGAAAATATGGTGACTGGGGCTCTTACATCTTTTTTCTTTTCCTACTAAAATGTAGAATCATTTCCCACATGGTCATTCCACGAAGTGCTGGAAAGGAAAAGCAATGTCTGTAAATATGACGTTCATCAATAGCAATAGCACTTAGACTTATATACTGCTCTCTAGTGTTTTACAGCACTCACTAAGTGCTTTACAAAGTCAGGGTATTGCCCCCAACAATCTGGATCCTCATTTTACCAACCTTGGAAGGATGGAAGGCTGAGTCAACCTTGAGCCAGTCAGGATCGAACTCCTGGCTGTGGGCAGAGTTAGCCTGCAATACTGCACTCTAACCACTGCACCATCCCACACAAAGTGGCCCAACACTTGAATTAGACTTGCACAGATTAAGACGAAATATTATCTTCAAAGTTAAGAATCAGATTATTTCCAACTCAATCTATGAAGATTCCTGATCCTTCAGCTCCCCCCTTTTTAGCAAGTAGATAAATGTGTACAAATGCTGGTAGAAAAGTTCCTTCTGAGGAATGAACATTTATGGAAAGAAGCAAAAATATCTGAGTAGAAAAGTATGCTTCTCCTCACTCTGTTGTGTGGGAGTGAGTTGGTTGGGTATGTGAGGAGAAACATTTTTAAAAAGCTGAATGCAATCAGAATGGGATATTTTAAAAGTATCTGTGATCAAACAAAGAGAGAGCCAAGAATGAATATGGTTTAAATACAAAAGCGAGTGCTCAAGATGAAGTTTGTTAAGCTGGTCATACAAAGGCAAACACACAACAATAAATGAAGAGTGAATGGATTGAGAGGAAGGAAGACTGAAAAGTCATGGTTGGATGGAACCAAAGCCCTGACAAGGGGATAGGTATAAAGCTTGAAGAACAAAAGGCTTTGTATGAAGTAATATATGCACATGTCAGAAATAAGGTTATACAACAGGTTTTTTTTTTCAAACTGCAACTTTAAGATGTGTAGATTTCAACACCCAAAATACTCCAGCCAGAATTTAGAATCTAAGAAAGAGGAGATCAGAGTTTGGTTCAATGTATGTGTATGAACATACTGTGTATGGAATGGAATCTTCCCAAAGAGGCTAAAATTTGAAATACCTACAGGCTGAAGCCAGATTGGTCTATGGAGTCCTATGGGCTTGAACTTTTTGAAAGGATTTATAGCAATGCAACTTTTAAACCAAGGCATTCCTCATAGCTCAGTCATACTATCATCTAAACCCAGTTCTTCACATTTATAATAGAAAAAACAAGAGAAAGGGGAATGGAAAACATACAGAGTCTACTATCTTTAGTAACTACTAAATATGCCACCTCATACTACTCATGTTTTCCTTTCCTTTGACATTTCTGTCTTTTGTGCATTCAATCATTCTGGTCCCCAGTAAAAGAAATCTCAATGTAATTTAGAGGTACAGTAGTTTAAACATTATACTTGCAGTTAAAAATTCCCAGACAACCCTGTGACCCATTAGGTTATCCTTTGAGACAAAAGTAGTACAGTCTGATGTGACCAGAATGAACATTAAATTTTAGACTGATCATATTTTTCTACCTAGTGCGAAATGGCTCCATGATCATCTAAGAAGAATATTGATCATAAATAGAAAAATAATTATAGTGGTGTATGAGCTTCAATAATAAGTTGATTCCTTAAATGAGACTGGAACCTTAAAGAAAGGAATTATCTTAAATCCAGCTGAACTCCTGCTTCCTATATAGAACAAGCCGCAATGGGTAAAGGGCTAGCAACTAAATGGTTGGGAAAATTCAGCCAAGCATCATCAAGCCTTAAAAATTAGAAGTCATCTGAAAATCAGACTAGACAAGGTCCTGCAGATTCCTTCAGATTGAACCAAAAAAGCTGTAAAGTAAGTGGTTATGAATTTGATCAATGTTGCCTTCAGAATGTTTAGCCACATGCTTCAATGAGCTATTAAATATTCTATATGATTTCTAGCCAAGAGAGATCTCAGAGGGCACTCAACAAAGCTCCACTGGTTGATGAGAGCAGAGGCAATGGTAGAAGAGAAAAAATATTTTTGCCTCCGTCACCTTCACAAACTAAACTTATTAATAAACTCTCAGTAGACTTCAATCAAATTTGAGATGAAACATCGGTCATCTGCATTCCAGTAATCTCCCAATTTGTTTCATAGCCTTTAACTGAATTGTCTATGAAAGATTTGCCAGTAACATCCATGAGAAAAAGCTTAGAAGCTCATTCAAAGCCGTACCACAACCGGTTTGATTTGCAAGCCATTTACAACCCACTGTAAAACTGACCTTCCTTTCCTCCACTTTATCCTCTTTAATTGAATTTACAAACCCTTTTCAAGAGCTTGTTACTGCTGGCTGAGTGAGTGTGAAATGACAGCTGGAAGGTGATGGGGTGTAACCAGTGGTTAGTCTCTCCAATAAAATACAACGCTTAAGTGAAACATACTGGACTGCCTTTTTCACCTGACACACAGGCAGAAGATAGAAGAAAAATTCTGGTACTCCAAATGCAAAGCAATAATTTTGGGGACCTTGCTTTACATCAGTGATGTTTTGCATCTACTGCCATATAATTCATTTTCTAAATGTAATTTTATTATGCAAACTAATAAAGCAATATAATTTCAACTGATGGAAATATATCCTACAGCAAACATGAATTACAGCCTTATGTAGTAGACTTCAGTGTGAAACCCTGGGGAATTCTATCTATGTTTGCAGGGAAGGTTGTAATAGTAGCTCTTAGTAAGACAGGCTTTGCATGAAAAAGATTCCATGTTCTACCCCAAGAAAAAATCTCAGCAGGCTATAATACTGTAACAGGGCTTGCAAAGATCTCCTTGAGTTTCCAGAAATCTACTGTCTGTAGGAGTAGAAACTAAAAATACTCAAGAAATCAATTGTCTGACTCAATGTAAGGCAACTACATCAGCTATCTCTCACATTAAATCTGTGTTTTCCATAGCTACCAATTTCATGACCATGAAGGAGTTGGATGTTTTGGCCAAGCATTCGTGTTTTGATATTTCTCAAATGAACTCCATTTCTGTCTCTACAGGAATACTCACTTCAGTTCATTATCTTGAAGATTAACTCAGTCACTGAAATCTTAATTCAAGAATACTTATTGTTACTTCAATAGCACTTAACTATCTACCTTTGGAAAAAGTCTAGAATATCTACAACTAGAATCTCTAATAGAGCAATGAAATTGCCACTGGTAATACATAAACTACATTTTGAAAAAAGTGAATTATTTTCAGGCTGAATACACTCAGCACACAATTAAATTATTGGTATTATGTTTCCAATACACCTGTAAAATTTATCCATAAAATGTTAAACAAATTTTAATAGAAGGTCAAGGTTTTCTTAAGGCAATTGGTTATTCTCTGTGATTAATATCCCTCAAAGTAACCTTCTGTGTCCATTTTGAAGAGTAGTTATCATGCTAATTTGATTTGTAATGGTCCACAGGCCTGATAACTTTATTATGATCAAAAAATAAATCATGTCATGGCTATCAACATTGAGACCTATTCACTGAATATGTCAAGTCTTCTGAAATACAAAACCATGACACTTTGCTTTATTTTGGATAAAGAGTTGCATAGATTTACAAATTATTGTCATGCCCTTGGAGTCTGACACAGTTGCAATGCAGGTTGCTCCAGGCATTGACTTGGACACCCAGCAATTTCTCCCAGGACCTCTGTACCTTGCTGAAGTTTATGACTCATGAGAAAGCAGCAACCAACAAGGTTTCACTCCAGCTGTGCGTACTCAGCAGAAAGAGAATGTAAGTCTCACAGGAAGATTGCTCTTGTGCTAAACTCCAGCATCTAACTTGTGGTACTTGGTATCTAGTTATTTACAGTCCTGGATTATGACAAACCATGACAATGTCTTGCCCTTGATTTGGCATCATAAATCTTTGGTTTGACTTTGGACTGCTTGACTTCAAAATTTGCCTTGCCCAGCTAAATTCTTTTCTACAATTAATTGTTGTTTTCTGCTGCCTTGCCATTTGGATTTGCAGAAGAAAAAAGGAATAGGATGTGACTAGTTTGGTAAAAAGAAGGACTAGGGGTGACATGATAGCAGTGTTCCAATATTTGAGGTGCTGCCGCAAGATCAACCTATTTTCCAAAGCACTAGAAGGCAAGACAAGAAATAATGGATGGAAACTAAGGAGAGAAGCAACTTAGAAATAAGGAGAAAGTTCATGAGAACAATTAACCAGTGGAATGGCTTGCCTGCAGAAGTTGTGGGTGCTCCAACACTGGAGGCTTTTAAGAAGTGAGTGAACAGTCATTTATCTGAAATGGTATAGGGTCTTCTGCTTGAGCAGGGGGCTGGACTAGAAGACCTCCAAAGTTCCTTCCAACTGTTATTGTGTTATTAACCTCTTCCCCTTAACATATCTAGAAACTCTATCTGACTTCTGAAGGCATGTGTCATGGTTCCGATAGATGAGACCAGTAAAAAGAACTCCAAGGCAAAAAAGGTTCCTTAAAGAACATATTTATTTGGCTACATAGTATAGGCACGATCAAAGGTGAACCCAAGACTGAATTTCCCCCCCGAAGTTTACAATGTTACAAAGTTGAACTTCCCACCCCAGTAATGTGTCATAAATCACAATCCCCAATTAACTACTTGTGGGGGGTTTCTGACGGAATCTTTAGCCCACCAAAATGCAACCAGCAATGACCTTGGTTCCCACAGAACAATTTATTGTTTTCACTAAGCTAAAAAACACTCATCCCCCCTCCCAATTCTGTGGCAACCGAAAACGAAGGGAAAATGGCTTCAGCCAAATTCGTTTGTACAGTTGACAGCATGCTAAAATAGCCAGGACATGAAAATATTCCTCTCTTAACAACGGTAATCCGGACCAGAATTTCTGTCACTAAGCAATGTGACCTTAAACTGTAATACTGGTATTGCATGACTGTATTGTTAAGCAGTAACAATCCCTGCAGTCTCCATTGCTGTCATTAAGCAAAGGTCGCAAGTTATTAAGCTAGGATATCTTGCAGCTTCCTGCTGGCTTCCCATAAGCAAAGTCAATGGGGACTCCAGCAGGAATTTGCAAGTTCCAGCAATTTACAAGCAGGCCAGAGGGTAGGTAGATAGCTGCAGCTGGGTGAGGGAGAGTTTCCTACTGCCACAATCAGGGGGTATTGCAGGCATGCAAGCTCTATGTAGTATAAGATCCCAGGTTCCTCAGTTAAAAAAAAAAAAGGCACAGGAGCATAGGCAGCCTACAGGAGTAACTTGTGACCTTCCCTGCCAATTTCCCCATTGACTTTGCTTATGGGAAGCTGGCAGGCAAAATCACAAATGGTGATCACATAACCATGGGCTACTGCATAGCAAGTGTGAGCCATTATACTGTTTGTTATACAAAGGCATCATGAGAGAGTCACACTCCTAGGTCATTTCCTATGTAAACTGGGCATGTTACACTCTGCTATGGTTGACAGACTGAAACTCATCGTGTCTATAAGAAACACTGCCAGGTTTTGTGCCAGGGCACAGTTGTTAAAGGTCAGAGGGTACTGTCAACAGATGATTTTATTAAATTACATGTTTGTATAACTATTTTATTTTATTATTTGATTATTTTATTATTATTTTATTTTATTTTTATTTTATTATTTTTGACTGTCCTGGAAGTACTCATCCATTTTTTTTTGTCTCTGTCTGGTCTAGAACTGAAATTAAATAGTGAATATCAAAAATCCTTACCTTACTCCCACTAGACTTTTAAAAATGATTATTTTAATAAAAACAGATAGGAAGAAGGCACATTGCAAAGTTAAACAGCAACCTCTCGCTTTATGCTTGTTTGCAGAAAGGTGGGCAGGTAAAGTAGCATCCGCTAAACCTGTGCAGAGTTACCTACCCTTTGCCTTCAAGCATCATCTTATCAGACTACCCAGGACCTGTTGGGAGGTCCAGATATGACCTCTTGCCATGGAAAATCAAGTCTTGGTAGAAAGCCCTTTTGCACATGTACAGAAGCATCTTTCCCTGCCTGGATCAAAGTAGGACAGCCATTCTAATTCAGCACTTCAAAGGCCAGCACTCCTTCAGTTTCAAGTGGCCATTCAGTAACAGTGTGGCCAAAACTGCTGTGCTCCTTTGAAGCTCTGCATGTTCCCTATATCTGCTCTGAATATATATGCAGCAATCAGCAATATGAGCATCTTCACAGCCCTTGAGAAATGCCTTGTTTTTACACACACACCCCTAATACGTAAACGTCTTCAGAGCTCCAGCATTGACGTGATCTTCCACGGTGCTTAATAGAAAGTGCTAGAGACAATGGGCTCCGCCTTGTGAAAACATCAAGGCATGGCAAGTGGTTTCAGTGTATACACCGTGCCAACCCTCGGACCACTGAAGCGCAGAGAAGTAGCTGAAGCAAAGCAGCAGGACACTTCAGATGTGCCATATAAACACCCTGCGGTGCTTTCCCATGGGGTGATGCAATGAATCATCTCCAAATTAAATCACCCCATGAAAGCTTTGCAGGAGTCTCCTTCACATGACATTTTTAACATTCTCTTTGGAGATTTCAAAGTCAAAAGCCTATGCATCCTGCTGGAGCAGAGTGAAGGAGGGGAGGTACACAAAAGCCTCTTTTAAAGCTGGCTGAACCTGCAATGGAATTGAAAAAATGTGCAAACAATGTTCTTTCAGGAGGCTACTGAAAGAAGTATTTAAGGCAATAGTAATTAAGGAACAATAGGTGTGAATAGACACTATTTTGTTTTTAATTTTATGCATCAGCTGAGAGCACCGAGTGTGACATTCTCCTCAATTGCAAGTATAAGCAAACAGCACAAGCATTCGGGAGTAAATATAGGTTAGTTGTTAAATATCGTTGACAAAGTAACGCTTCCCAGAAATGTGACATCAAATTCCCAAGGTAATTTTGGCTTGACATCATATTTCTGGAAAAAGAGAGAGGGAGAGAGAATGCATGTATACCAATTGAAACCAGTGACCAAAAACCTTAATAGCAAACTGTGAGCCTTTTCTACGGCATATGGTGCTATCAGCCATTTTTCTTGCAAGGTGTTTGTTCCCTGTTCTCAGTCTATTACCCTGCACACTCTGTTGCCTCTGTTTTAAAGATGGGGTCAACCTTTTCTCCAAAGCACCTGAAGGCAGGACAAGAAGCATTGGGTGGAAACTAATCAAGGAGAGAAGCAACCTAGAATTAAGAAGAAGTTTCCTGACAGTTAACACAATCAATCAGTGGAACGACTTGCCTCTGGAAGTTGTGGGTGCCCCATCATTGGGGGCTTTTAAGAAGAGACTGGACAGCCACTTGTCTGGAATGGTATAGGGTATCCTGTTGAGCAGGGGGTTGGACTAGAAGACCTCCAAGGTGCCTTCCAACTCTGTTATTCACTTGCTTTGCTATTCTTAGACAGTTTCAAAATAAGTGGAAAAAATAGTACTTAAATTCCAGGATTTTTAATGATAACTTAAGGCTCTTAAGGCTCTTGAGGACTGAAGATGAGATGAAGGCAATGTCATGGGGGCACGGCAGAAAAAAGAAGTTGCCAGGGCATGTTTGTGTTGTGGTTTGGTTTGCTTAGTAAGCTTAAGTCTGCCAAAGAGAATGTTGAACCGAGTGCAACCTTTTTCTTTCTTTTTCTTTCTTTTCTCAATGAACACATCTAGTTTACAGCACAGAAATACTTTCCATCAGTCCAGGAGCTGGTCTGGGAGGGAGCTACTTATATTTCCAATTGCTATGCTGCTAGGCAATGAAAAAAAAAATAGAGGCTGTGTCTGCAAGAGAAGCAGAAGAAGGAGAGTTGGGCAGAAATCACATTTTTTGGGTGCAAAAAATCGCAGCTCTTCTGCAATCAGCTCTCTGACCCTGCATTTAATAAGGTGCAGATCCACTGGGGGACATGTAATTTTCCTTTTTCCTGTCGAAAAGAAAGTGTGGTGGGGAGAGATTCTTTAGCCACTATTCGACTGTTGTACTGCATGGGGAGAACTAGGGCCTTTTTTTGATGCAGCAAGATCTAGCTGCCATGTGGTCACTCATGCCTTTGTGGCTTGTAGACTGGGCTAGTACAGTGCACTTTACATGGGCTGCCCTTGAAGAGCATTTGAAATGAAATGCAGAATGCAGTAATGTGGGGAATTAATGGTGTCAGCTTTTTGGTGCATGTGACACCATTGCTTCATGAGTTGCATTGGCTCCCTTTGTGCTTGGGGGAACAAAATTGTGAGAAAAAATGAAGATAACCTGCTAAGTCAGAAATGAAAGAATATAACCTATAGCTGGCAAGAGGCTCAGAAGGGACTCTCCCTAGTTTCTCCCTAGGCTGTGAGAGAAAAAGTGGAAGAATTTTATTTGCAGACTTGCATGATAATGTAGCTTTCTAATAAAGTAGAATTAGTTTATCTGGTCTTGTTTCCTGTCTCGTCTATCTAGGAAGACTGACATCAATTCAAGGTGCTGATAATCACCTTTAAAGACTGTCATGACTTGGGAGTACGCTACTTATGGGACCTTCTCTTACCAATTATTTCTACCCATCCCACCCATTTTATCAGCTAAGGAGTGTCTGTTGGTGGGACCCAGAAGGAGGGCTGTTTTTACCAAGGTATCAGTCCTGTGGAACATCATTTCCTCTGAGAGGAGATTAGCCTCAACCTTGCTGGCATTGCCCAGACCTGGTGCCCCAGATGATGCGTGATAGAGCCCCTCTCTAGATTTTATATGTGGTTATTTTATTTTATGATGCTTGGCATCTAAATGTTTTTATTTCTACATTAGTTATGTATCTGCTTTATCTTTTATTGTAAACCACCCAGACTCATGTATGTGATACGGGCATCTATTTAAGTCAAATCAATATCTAAAGGAGAAGTGATGTTGAATGGCTTCTTTGACATCATGTCTTCAATCCCATGGAGTGAGCACTTAGTAGGGTAAACAAAAGACTTGTTTTAAAGGAGCTGTTTCCTGGTTTTGGCCACATCCCCAGCAAAAAAAAGAAGGAAAAAGTAAAGAAGGGGGATAAGAGAACTGAACAGGCAAAACTTCTTCCCCCTTTGTTGCTCTGATTCAAATCAGATGCTTAAACTAATTGGCAGGTAAGGATACAGTTTTGACATATGCCTAGTCGTTTTCCAAGAAGATCAATGAATTGGGCTGTAGCTGTTCTACTGGGGCCACATGGGCAGATTTACCATGAACGGTGGCAGCTAAGAGCCACTTCCCCCTATTTCTTCTTCCCCAACAGTACCTATGGGATGGGAAAACTAGTAGCAGAAAATTGCTTCCAGTAACACTACACAAACACAAGCACACATTTCTTGTCATCCCACTAGCAGCTCAGGAATCTCCTTTCATAATACCTTGACTTTTGCTCCACTGAAATATGATCAGCTTGGAATGGTCTGATTTTAAAATTTGTTTGAAGTTATTTTTTTCCCCTGAGCTCAAAGCCAAATGTATTTCTTCTTTCTTCTTTCACATACATTCTACCTTTGGGGGGAAATTATGGATCCAGGCACAATTTTATATGATGTAGAACATACAGTTGAAGGGACCTTGGAGGTATTCTAGTCCAACCCCCTGCTTGAGCAGGACACCCTATACCATTTCAGATAAATAGTTGTCCAGTCTCATTTTGAAAGCTTCCAGTGATGGAGCACCCACAACTTCTGAAGGCAAGTTATTGCCTTGATTGCTCTCAATTTATCCTTAGTTCTAGGTTGCTTCTCTCCTGGGTTAGTTTCCATCGATTGTTTCTCATCTTGCCTTTGGTGCTTTGGAAAATATTTTGACCCCCTCTTCTTTATAGGAGCCCCTCAAATGTTGGAACATTGCTATTAGTGGTTGATGTCTGCCAAATGTATGTATATTCTTTGTTGACTTCTAAATAGTTAACAATCCTACTTTTCCCTTTCCTGTTCAACCAATGATTGCAAGGTTTTTCTACATAATGCTTCCACAGTATTTAATATTTGAGGAATTAGAAAATAAATTAAATAGGGAGTTATGTTGAACTGCTCTCTGTTGTGTGCTCAGGCTGCAAGGTCATTTCTTCACAGTCATAGAGTAAGAAAAAACATTGGAAGCAAGGAAAATGCACACAAGAACAAAATATTGAAAGCAAGGAAAATGCACACAGCAAACAATGGGTTTGTTTAATGACTGTGTCATTCACTTAATGACCACTATGTCCACTTAACAGCCATCACAAAAATGGTCTTAAAATTGGACAGTTGCGTGATGATTTATAATTATAGTATTGGGCATGTGATGCTTTATAACTACCATGTCTATTGAGTGTAACTGCAGGTTCAATTACACTCATAAGTAGAGGACTACCTGTATTCCATAACAATGAGATTATGGAATGAACCTGAACCTACAAAAGGTTTTCCCATAGTTTTTGGAGTATAACGAACTAAAACAGTAAAATGAGGGTTATTTGCTCTCAAACATTCTGCCCACTGGTGGGATTCAAATATGTAAACAACCGGTTCTCTGTGTGGATGTTGCTTCCGGAAGTCCATTCTGGACTTGGGCAACAAAAAATTAGTTACTGGTTCTACTGAACTGGTGCGAACTGGCTGAATCCCACCACTGATTCTGCCTATAAAAAACAAGTTTGCTTAAAACTATATACATATGATAGAGATATATGAATAATTTTTAGGCTTTGGGATACAGATTGAATTGATCCTAAATTACCACCATTTGCTGAACATTCTTCAGAAGAGTACATCATCATCATTATCTTAATGATTAATTAATTAATAATCAATGGGGACCATTGATTATAAACCATATTGCTCTCCAACATTGAAACAGTTTCTTAATCCTGATTAAAATATAACATGACTTAATATTTGGAAATTTTCATTTTGTTAGCCAGCAGCATCACATTAGAAATTGCTTCTGACAGTCATTCCTGTTTAATTTCAGTATCATGATTAAAAATCATTTATTTTCCTCAAACATTTTCTTTTAATGCTCTTTGAAAAACTTTTCATTTTCAGCTAGTTCCAAAGTTTTCACCTATGGAAACAAAATTATTAATTGTTCATAGTCTCTTCTATTTTTACGAGTGATAGTTCAGCTTGATTTTTTTGGAAAGTGTTTAAAGTGTTAAATGTTGTAGGGTTCACACCAAAGTTATTTCCTAGTGTTAGAAATTATTTTTGAACTGAGAATAGAACCATATTCTATTTATTGTAAATTAAAAATAACTATCTAACACTCTGTGGAACTCACGGAACAACAGAAATAGGATTTATGCTTTAAGGGCAAATTTGTAATTGTGAAACTTTATTCAACTTTGTAGATTTTTTAAATTATTCATTGATAAGTATAAGCAGAGAAGGAATTGTAAAATTGCTCACCCATTGTCCAAATCCAACATGGCATCACAGTGATATTGAGATGGTTGAATAACAGATCTGAAGAGGTAAAAACAGCAGACATTTTGTTCATGTCATCTAAGGATGGCAACAATTATCAGTTCAGTACAAAAACTGGATAGATGTGGATATGCAAGAAAACAATGATGCGGAGAGAAGTTCTAATCTGAATGGATCTATTTGAATAATATTAATTTGGAAGATTCCTTCTTTCAATCAAAACCTGCCTTCCGTATCTTAACTCCATTATTCTGTAGCCTGAACTTTAAGAGGCTTGATAGCATTTAGATCTTTTTTCCTGTGTTATGCTTATAAGACTCAGCCAAGTAATATTAAGACTTTTGTACTTTGAGATGAAAGAAACATTTTAACCCTAACAAAAAGGTAATTACTTCTTTGAAATTTATATATTTAAATATGAATCATTTGAAAGCATCTTGTGTCAGTATACTGCATATACCTCCTAATTAGTAAGATGGAGACAAAGAGCATGTCTCTAGATTTTAGATCCAAGCTTGCAGAGAGTAGTATGTGGCTTGTTTATATTTCTGCCCATTGTTGGATTGTATTTTAGCAGGATTTGTTTTTTTTAATTTCTATTACTTCTATTTCTATTACTATTGTTTCTATTAATAATATTTCTAATCAAGGAAAGAACCATCCTAGAACTAAGGAGAAATTTCCTGACAGTTAGAACAATTAATCAGTGGAACAACCTGCCTCCAGAAGTTATGAATGCTCCAACACTGGAAGTTTTTAAGAAGAGACTGGACAGCCATTTGTCTGAAATGGTAGAGGGTTTCCTGCCTGAGCAGGGGGTTGGACTAGAAGATCTCCAAGATCCCTTCCAACTCTGCTATTCTTTTATTGTGTTAAAATATATACTTCTATTATTATCCAGTTATTTCTATTCCTGGGCATTACTGTACACTTCCCAGGATTGCTTTAGTGATTGAGAAATAAATAAATGAAATCAGTCAAGAGAAAAAAATACTTTCACTGTGTTGCTGGCATACTGGCATAGTGCTATCTTTATTAGTAGGGAATGGTGCATGATGCATAGATACGACTAAAGCTTATATTTTATCTACTCTTCATCTATTTTTCTAAGAAGCATTTTGTGAGACAAAACTGTAATGGCTGGAGAGGTCAATATGTATGGGAACATCTGTTGATGACCATGGCCTATAGGTTGAAGATTTAATTTAAGAGCATATATATATTGTGCAAATCTGATCTTTGCAAGTCATTGAGAAATCTATGAATATGAGAAAAAAAGTTCATTCTACACTTGTTGATTTACAGAAAGGAGAATTTGGACTTTCTCAGAAAAGAAAATACTGGAAGTAAAATTTCAAATAAATAAATAAATTGAAGTGTGGCTTAGGAGACCATGGGGCGGGGGGGGGGGAGCTTTTGACTGAACTAAGAGTTAAAAGAGACATACTTAAGAAATGGAATATGAGTGTAATCCCCAAGGAAGCATATAAGGAGGTAGCTAATGTCTGCAGAAAAACAATCAGAAAGGCTAAATCGCAAAAGGAAGTCAGGCTTGCAATTAAAGCTAAAAACAGCAAAAATGTTACTACTAAGAGGAAATAAAAGAACAGGCCTGCTGCTTAGGGGAAATGGCAGGATGGTACTAAAAGATGAGAAAAGGACAGTACTTAAGTCCTCCTTTGCTTCGGATTCAGCGGTACCCAAACAAAGATTTGGGATTCCATATACTGTACCAGGTTTGAAATCAATTCAACTTCATTAAGCAAATAAGTAGAGATGTTGGCAGTGACTCACATATGGTTAGGATGCTGAGCTGACTATTGGTATGCTTGTTTTTAAAACCCAGTTGCCCAGTTGTGATGGGGTGAGCTCCAGTCATTCGCTCCAGTTCTGCCAACCCAGCAGTTCGAAAGCAGGTGACTGTGAATAGATAGATGGGTACAACTTTGATGGGCAACTTAATGGGGACATGAAAGGAGCCCCCAACTGAGCATCCTCTGGGCAATGGTGATGTCACTGGCTAATCCTCCAAACCTGGAAGTATTTCGGTGTTCCCAACATGAATGTATGTATGTATTCCTACAATGCCACATTGTAATATTTTTTTTAAAAAAAATCATAAGACATTTGAATTAAAAATTAACACAGAATATAAGCTTTTAAGTGAAAATATGTTGAAGGTCTTCCTATCCTTTCTTTGACTTGTCCTTGTGCAAATGGATTTTCAGCACTCATTAGTACAAAGACTAAGTACTGAAACAGGCTGAATATTATGCTGACTTTAAGAGTTCTTTAACAAATTTTACTCCAGACATTGATAAAATATGAAAGCTCATACATCCCATTAAGATTTATAATCAATATATTAGCTGTAGACGAAAATACAGGATATCATTACAACTTGCTTTACTTCAATGTTCCTTTTTCCCCTTCTTTTTTTAAAATTCTGTCCAACCTTACAAAACGTTGGAAATAAATTATGTACAAGGAATCCAGTCTTTGTCCATCAGTGATACAACTCTCCCAAACAGCAGAGTAAGGCCAAATGTGGTTTGTGGAGTTTGCTAGCAGAAAAAAAAAATGAGTTCAAAAATGGACAAATCTGGCTTGGGGCTATGGAAGAAAGAATCCATAAAATTATATCCCAATGAAACCTTATGAGAAAGAGAGCTGGGCAGCCATTTGGAATGTTTCCAGTTGCTCCATTCAAAGCCCCCATTCTCTTTACAAATTACATGATCCAGAGTAACCTAGAAACATGCAACTTGTTTCATCAAGTACTTCTGACTACACAAATGCACAAAAATATCCCCAGACACATCAGGAAAGGGGAGAAGCAGAAACACACTTAAAAGAGAATATTTGTAGCTCAGGATTGAAATGAGGAGTCCTTGGTGCTCTCTGAGCTTGCTTGTTTTCTTGCACATGTTTCATTACCCAAACTAGATAACATCATCAGTTTTACTTCATTTCAAAAAATATTTGCTACAAGCAGAAAGTTCTAGTGTCTTGCCCTGTCGGTGTTGGTGACAGGGCAAGACACTAGAATATACCTTGAGAGCAAACCTTGAGAGATGTTACCTAGTTTGGGTAATGAAATGTCTGCAAGAAAATATGCAAACTCAGAGAGCACCAAGGATCCCTCAGAAACACACTTAGACGCAACATATTACTTTGTTATATTGAAGAAAATACCAACCTCTCCTATATCTTCTGTTGGGATTAGGACTGGGAAGAATTCCACAAACCAAGTCTAAATTGTTTTTTAAAAAAAGACATAGATATGTGTCATTGTCTGTAAATACTCATATTTCTGATATGATTTTTTTCTACTCCTAAATCTGACTCCTCTGCTACATAAGGTTGCTAAAAACTTTTGTTCATGCTGTCAATAATATTAAAACTATTTTTAAGTAAAAAATATAGACTCAATTTTCCTTGTTCAAGCCTGGATACCATCCATAGGAAGATAAGATAAACAAACAATATTTTTTTCAGATTATTTTGGAATGTTCCTCTGTTCCAAAAAGAAAAGAAATCCTCTATATTGGTCCGAGTCAAATATATGGAAGAATTATGCAGTCGTGATGCTTCTCTCCTGATTATATAAGGCAATTAACTCTAATGGAGTCCAAATCATTAGTAAAGGAATGAATTAGGGGATATTGATTATCAGAATGATCTCACTACTTTTCCTGAATTTTATCACCAAATGAGAGAATCCTACAAGCCCTCGCTTGCAGGGTATTTTGTACCCTCTAGCCCTGAGTAAATAGAGACTATTTTTTCTTAGGGCCAGCTTGAATGTTCTTCCTTCCATACTATTGGTGAACAGATTTTATGAGACTCCTTTTATGAGACTTTGCCTTTGTGGTTCTAGCAAGAGAGAAACTCTTGTTCACATCTTTTGATGATGACCCTTATATGATATCCTAACACACTCTTTGCTGTTCCCAATTATTTACATAATCAAGAGTTATACAGATATTCATTATTTTTAAGCAACATTGTCCAATTGCCAAATACTTTTCCAAGTCATACAATGGAGGAAAACATTGATTCAACTGTATAATAATAATAATAATAATAATAATAATAATAATAATAATAATAACAACAACAACAACAACAACAACAACAACAACAACAATAACAGCAACAGCAACAGCAACAACAACAATAACAATAACAACAATAATAATAATAAAGTTGGAAGGGACCTTGGAGGTCGTCTAGTCCAACCCCCTGCTCAGGCAAGAAACCCTATACCATTTCAGACAAATGGCTGTCCAGTCTCTTCTTAAAAACTTCCAGTGTTGGAGCATTCACCGCTTCTGGAGGCAGGTTGTTCCACTGGTTAATTGTTCTGACTGTCAGGAAGTTTCTCTTTAGCTCTAGGTTGCTTCTCTCCTTGATCAGTTTCCATCCATTGCTTCTTGTCCTGCCTTCAGGCTCCTTGGAAAATAGCTTGACTCCCTCTTCTTTGTGGCAGCCCCTGGGATATTGGAACACTGCTATCATGTCCCCCCTCGTCCTTCTCTTCATTAAACTAGACATACCCAATTCCAGCAACCGTTCCTTATATGTTTTAGCCTCCAGTCCCCTAATCATCTTTGTTGCTCTTCTCTGTATTCTTTCTTGTTTGATGATAATTTCTTGGTAATAGGTTTGCTGCGGGATTCTATTTTCTTCCTTGTATTTGTAATTTGGTCAAAGACCATAACACAGAAATGTTACTTCATTTTTTTTTAAAAAAATCACTATATTCAGGAAGTTAGTCTATCAGGAAAAAGCCTATACGCCTGTTCTACGTCTGAGAGAGAACAACCATTCTATGATACCAAGATTTTAAACACATTATTTTTAAAAGTGTTCTGAGTTTTCTTGTTTTTTTTTGTGTGTTTGGCTTATGGCAATAATATAGCAAATGAAGGAGCTTTTACAGCCATTTCAGATCTCTCTGTCTGCCCTTGAAATCTGTCCATGTCCCAGAGCATTTATTACCTCAACCAAATGGCTTTTTTGCAGAGAAAATATCTGGCAGATTTATCAACAGCCTGTAAAGCAAACAGCAAAGTTGCCTCACTGGTCCTCTTGAAACTTTACTCCTGTGATTTGTGACCACACTGTCTTTTCTCACTTAGTTAGCTGTAAGCTACAGAAAACAATTACACTGGAGGTAGATGAAAACGTTTTATCTTCCATCAAGAAAGAGTGACTCTGTCGATCTTAAGCCATAAAATGGTCAGTCGGTAATGTTAGATATGTATGCAATAAGTAATACAGAAAAGAGATTCTAGGATTCAAGACAGGATTTCTGCTGCACTTTCTGAGGTAGCTCATGGATCTATTAGTTATGGGTTTGATTCTTAACACTGAGGGAAAAGAACCCTTTGTCAGAGGAATATTATAGTTTGTTGTAGGCTGTTCAGGAAATTTAAAAATTAAACATTGCAGTTCAAGAATATGTTGTGTCTGTGGGGAAAGCTGGAAAGGCTGTGCAGTGTTTGTATTTGCAATGTCAAAATAATGAATAATCCTTCAGGAAGTAAGTACTGCAATTTAAAAAAAACAACCCTCTGATATGAATGTAAATAGACTAAAAGTGAAAATACAGAGGCTTTAAAGAAATTAAACAACGTGTGTGTATGTGTATGTGGGTGCACACCATAGCAATCCTGTGGTGTAGAACAGACATGTGAAACTCGCAACATCACGTGATGTCGCGCAATGTATCAGAGCTTTTTCCCTATTGTTGGCAATGGGGTGGGCGCGGTTTCCTGGTGATGTGTATGGCCCGCGAGCTGGCAGTTTGACACCCCTGGTGTAGAATAACAAAGTAACAGAGTTGGAAGGGACCTTGGAGGTCTTCTACTCCAACCCCCCCCCCCCCCCGCTCAAGCAGGAAACCCTATACCATTTCAGACAAATGATTGTCCAATCCCCTTTTTAAAATCTCCAGTGTTGGAGCATTCACAACTTCTGGAGGCAGGTTGTTACACTGATTAATTGTTCTAACTGTAGTTAGAAGGTTGCTTCTCTCCTTGATTAGTTTCCATCCATTTCTACACTGGCAATGATGAAGAAAATAAGTAAAGAAAAGAAAATATACAATCAGAAAGCTTAATCAATGAAGTACACATACTTACTTACTCACTGAAGCTAAAGAGGAGATAGATGACAGATAGACATATATTGTGTTCTTTGCCCTATAGTAAATGCTTTCATTTTATGGAAATATAAAATCTTACTTATTCAAGCTGAATTTTAAAATCAATATGTACAAACATTTACCATGGGAAGTGGGCCAAGGGCTACAGGTTTTGGTGCTCTTGGAATCTAAAAATAGTCCAAATGAAAGCGGAAGATTGAATAAAAAATGTATCAATGAAAGGGTTCAAAATATAGTGGTCAAATGTATCATAATAAGCTGCATTTCACTTTTCACAGTCATATTTCCTATGGAGATTTCAGATTCTGTGACTCCTTTCTTGCCCTTGGAATCAGATTGGCAGCTATGAAAAGCTCAGTATGATAAAGTATAGTTGAAAAAAACATATATTTAGCAAAAATTATCAGTTCGTTTTAGCCAAAAGTTCACGTTTGGTCCATAAACATTACACAGTTCGCGATGAATCACAGCTGTCAAAAGTTTTTTTCACACACAGGAATCGTATTACTGCACACACTTCACATTTGGCGGGATTTTCTATGATAGGATTCATTTTCAATTGATCTAGTGGATAAGTCAACTGCAACACAACCTTCTCCTTCCACTCCTCACTGTCTACTGAACTACTGTGCATGGTGCCATAGGACGGGCATCATTATCCCTGCCTATTTCTCGCATATGCTCAAAGGGAGGTTTATTTCTGAATTGCCCGCGTATTTTGGCAGAATCAGATATTTTCCACATTCTTGATATTTTTGAGCTGTATTTTTTTTTAAAAAAAATCCTAAAATAATAAAAAGAAATATAAATTGGCTGGCTCACACTAACATTATAAATGGGTTCCAGAATTAAACACTATTCCAAAGTTTGATACCTGTTCTAAGATGCATTTGAGTAGTTTGTTGGTTTAGTATGCTATGGAAACATAGCCATTTTTCTAGTCTGCTGATTATATAGAAACTCATACAATATTATAGTTATTTGGTTTGGACATTCTTATGTAATCATAACAGATTAGTCTAGATAACCTGTGTTCAGGGTTACCGTGTTGTAGAAATCCAGCTACTGGCTCTTAAATATGAAAGGGGAAGGGCTGGTGATGTTCATTTCTTAACTTTACACTAGTGTAGACAGTATGTTCTGTGAACCCCCATCATAAATCTACACCTTCTGCATTTTGCGCAGGAATGGCAAAGATCATACTCTAGCAAATGGAAATTGGATGTGTAATAAGATTTGGAAAACCATGCAATAGATAGACAGTTGCTGAAAGCAAGTAAAAAAATTAGGTGAGTGACAATACATTTAAAAAACTATATTTTTTCTACAAACATGTATGTATTGTGAATGCATGTTCTTTTTCTCACAAATCTCTACTATTTATGTTGGTAATTTACACTAAAACTCACAATTTAATGGAAATCTACTTAATACCTACATCTACAAGATTCTGTTGACATAGTAGTAATAGAAAGTTGCAGTACTGGTAATTAACTTGGATCTGTTGCTTATTAACATTTTAGTTAATTTTTATTTTGCATCGATTCATATCAGCCCTTCTTTTATGCTTCACGGCAGGAGATTCCAGACTTCAAAGCAGATTTCAAATTAGGTTTTGTGGCTTGTCTGCTTTCCTTGTGTTTTCAGTTCCTCTAGGCTATTTACTACAAAAGCGGGTTGATTTTTTTTTTTTAATGAATAATTTATTTGACAAATTTTCCCTTTTATCTGTCTGGAACAGAAGAGTAAACAGATTTTGCTTTTTGTGAATTGGATCATGATTCCGGAGCCTCCACTGCCTACAAAATCCTAAGCTCTGTGTAAGAGAAACATCCACTAATCATTTCAACAAGTCTTTGCCTCTTTGCTCACTGATCCTACTGTGAAAAATTATTGGCTTGTCAAAGGCTGACAAGCTGGTTCAGATTTTGATAAGTAAGATTTATTTGTATTTTATTTGTTTGTTTGTTGGATTTATAGGGCTACCCAATTCACAAAAAGCAACTCTGGGCAACTTACAATTTGTAGGGGCATAAAAAACAAAGAATAGAATATAAAAAATGATAAATAGACCACAGAACAACAAAATAACACAGGACAAACCCTTCATTCTATGTGACTTCATCCTGTTTGCTGGCCTAAACCCCAGAGGAAGAATCAAGCTTTCCAAGGCCTTAAGGAAGAACAGAAAGGTGGGACCATTTATTCATTCAGCTCACATAGAATTAAAAAAACAAAATAACTAATGAACATAAAATCCACAGAAGCACAATACAATCAAGGATAAATCAGAGTACATTCATTTTTAAAACCATTTGCCAAGCGGGCTCCCAATGCCCAAAGAATAACCAGGTGCTCAAGGCTTGAAGGTGTTGGGGGTCATAACTATGGAGATTCAGTCATCCAGGTCATAGTTATCCTATAGTTATCATGAAAAGGAACTTTTGGGATGTTGGGGTTCATGTGACTCTGTGTGACTAAGTACAGAGAGGGCCGTTCTCCAGTAGGCAGTCGACTGCTTTAATGCTTCTTTCTTGTCGGCAATAAAGATTATAATCTAGCTGAATCATATCTGAGTCTTCTGCTAAGCCAATTCAAATGCTGAATAAGGGCTTAAATACCTGAAGAGCTGTGATTTACTACCATGTCTTATTTAGAAACTACCTCCTAGTTATAATTCCCAGTTTAAATCTAGGCTAATGGCTATATATGGATATCAATTGATATCGCAAGTGGAACAGATGCATTAATAAAGCAAAAAGGAATGATTTTATCATGCTTCCTGTTGACATTTAAGACAGATCTGGAAATAATAATATTTGATTTGAAGTAGTTATTTTCCAATTACTGTTACCTGTTCCCTTGGTCTGTAATAGCATTCTTCTGGTTCTGGTAATGAGGTGTTGTTTATAAAACATTTATCTACTGTTTCGCAAGTTCCACATTTCTAGGTTTTTATTACATTTTCTGGCAGTTAACCTTGATTTGATCTCCACTGGCAGCAGATGTAATTTTTAACACGTTGTTTTATGAACATTCCTGTGTTATAGGTTATGTATGTCTTTTTCTTGATGTGTTCAAAATTAATACATAAGGCTTCATCCAGCCATGTCACAAGTAGCTGCTGTGTGTTGAAGTCATTTCCATGAGCAATTAAATAGTATCAAGTTCAGAACAATTTAAGCAAACTGCTTGAGTTGGCTAATCCTAAATGGCAACTCGTATGTGGAAACAGCCACTACAAAACAAACCTCAACAATATCTCCTAAACAAAAACATGATCATCATTCCAGGGAATGCAAACCTTCACACATTCGGCTACCTTTCACTGTACAGTATGCTGAGTAGCTAAGAGCTATACCCAATGAATTAACATGTGACATATCGACTGCCGAGTAATACCACTTTAAAATTTGGCAATCACTGCATCTCCCTAGTGCAGAATAAATCAATCCAACAAATAAAAGGCTTCCTCATGAGAGAAAACAGTGGAAAGTTGTCCCTGACATCTTGGTTTTATGTGTGAATTTCAGCCTTCCCTGAAATGTTTTGTGTTTTGGATATGCTATACTTCAGATGTATCATCAGCAAGGCTGGGATTTATGATTATTTGAATTGCAAAAATTTTAACATCAGGAGGAATCTGATCCAGAGAAGGCTTGTGTCAATAGGTTTTTAAATTCTCCTCTGAATTTTAGAATGGATCTATCCAGCAACAGATGCCCAAATCAGAGGCTTTGGCTTTATTGCTTGAAGCTTAAATATTGAACTTTGGAGTGAAATTATGCATGTATAATGTGTGTATTAATTTGTGACCTCTCTGGCTGTGTTTGCACAAAATACTTAACCCTGATTAGCTGTACGATGGATTATGTGACATAATGTTTTGGATTCACATGACACATTTAAACCAAGAATGAACCACATGGGCTATACTTGAACTTAGCCAAAAGGCCGAGAAGCAAGGAGTTAATTTGTCTCAATACATGGCCAAAATAATTTGCTATTTGTTCCCAGTGCACGGTGATCTGTGATTCAGTCCCTAACCTTTCCTAAATGTGATGAATAACAGTAAAAAAAATACACCTATCTTATATAAGCTCAGCTTTTCAAGATGCCATTTCTGCTAATGGACACTATATATCTTGTGACAATGAATTCCATACATGAATTATGCAGGAAGAAGTACTTTGTTTTGTCAATATTGAAGATTCAATTAGATAATAGCACCTGGGATCAAGCAATCAGCTGAATTTTTAAGCCTTAATCAGTAAAATATGCTAAGTGATACATATCATGCAAAATCAGCCTTTTAAGAAAAGAGAAGAGAATGTTTGACAGATTCACCTTATATTTAAAATACTGATATTAAATATTTGAGATTGCCAATACTTAGCATGTAGATAGCAGCAAGGACAAAAACTGATAGATTCAGCTTGGTTTATGTCATATTTCACAATTGAAAAACAAAGTCTCTTTGGGAGTTTGCAATAGTGAGAAATGTCTATGGAGATTCTCAGTCCCAATGAAGGAGAATATTTGTAGCTCTGGGTTGAAATGAGGAGTCCTTTGTGCTCTCTGAGCTTGCTTGTTTTTTTGCAGATGTTTCATTACCCAAACTAGGTAGCATCATCAGTGCTGTGGAGTGATGATTTACAATACAGTCATTTGAGCAGTTCCAAGAAGGTTCCACTTGCAATATTACAGAAAGGGAAAAATATAACATTTCCAATACATTAATTTGTGCATAATATACGTAAGTTTTTTTCTGAATGGGTCAATCATTGCTCAGACCAGGGCTTTCCAAACTTTTCCAGGCCACCAATTCTGTTAACTAAGAACAAACTTCAAAGAACCCCAATCAAGAGGAAAAACTCTAGTGATACAAAATTGACTGTACTTGAATTAATTCTTTTGCCCTTAGTCATTCACAGAGCTACATCAGTTTCATGTGGAACCTTGAGTTAAAGTTTAATTTCTATTCTTGACATTGAGTGACCACTGACATGGCCCTATTGAATGGATAATGCAATGTGTCATTCAAATTCTTCCCCTTAGGTTTTAAATCCCAAATCCACTTTGAACTTTATTATGATGCATGTTTTGCTGCTCTAAACTGTAGCTGAGGTGCTTTTTAGTCAAAGTAAAAAATAAATATGAATGCAAATTCTTATGTACCTTATCTTTTTCTCTAAAGTGCATTCTCTCTTTCTTGAAAGCAATGGTCATAATTATTTCCTCAGCGATTGTAAGGAATTTAAAAACTGTTATATTGATTTAATCTGAAACAGGCTTTTTGATGTAGCTTTGATGTAGTATATGAAAGTCTATTAGAACCTTGACTGCATAACTAGATGTTAATGACTTCAGGTCATTAAAAGTAAACTTTACTTGTTAAGTAAATGAAGCAAAGTAATGTCCTCTTATGTCCTGCATATGCTGTTATTGATATTATGATGGCTTGCTTAATCATTAGTTTCATCATTTATCACTAGACCATTGGGACCCATAAGTAAAGATCTGTTCTTGTTATGAGTCAGTGAATTTATGCCTCTCTCTATAATATACTGCCTCCAATTAAGCGTCTGTGTAACCTATCCTTCAAAGCAACTCCCAAGGAGTGGATTTGAAGCACATTTCTAGGTTGGCCAAAGCTTAACTGAAATACAAGGATTTAATCTAAACTTTCAAGTATGAATAGGAAGGTTTTGATATGACATTCAGAATCAGTTACTCAGTTTTGACAACAGTTCACTAGAAAGGGCTATCTTTGATAAATTGCCTTACTTTAATTGGTGTAGGGGGGGGGGATATTATTTGGTGTGAACTTGATAGAAGGTTGTGATGATTGAAATAATCTGGCCTTCCATCAAGAAATAGACTCAATTCACCAGGATATAGTTTCCTAAGAGGTTAGAAACCCATCAGGAATGTTTAAGATTATTTCTGACTCATCATGGGGAGGGTGATAGAATCTGAAAGCTTCCTAAGAGTTAAGCAAACGTCAGTTTCTCCTTCCCCAAGCTAATTATGGCAGTTGTAAGAGAGTAGAGGAAAATATTGAGAATTGGTGGAGAGGAAGCATTGGACATAGTTAAGAAAAGAGTGTATTTTTTTCCCAGATGTGATTGCAGGAAAAGCTGGAGAAGCATTATTTGAATAATGTGGTTCATCTTCTAGTTTAGTCCATAAAGATTCTGCCTGTTACGTGTAGGCAAATAAAGAACTGAACTCTGGATGAATTGTTCTACATTGTTCTTGGGCTTAGCTGACATCAAGCTTGCCAGACCAAACCCTCTCTGGATATACCCTGAGAGATTCTAGGTAATGATTATCCTTACCCCCTTCTTGTCTCCTATCCAGCTCTGGGCTGGGCTGTTTCTTGTCTTTCCCACTTTCTTGAACATGCTCCCACCTTCCTGGGAAATTACTGGATCCCTGTAGTCCATCAGACCCGCTTCCTCTCCATGGGCATCATCCCTCACAAGCATCTTTTCCCATATCATTCTTGTAGCCTATGATTTTAAAAGTTACTTTCAAATCAGTCTCAGTCTTGTTTGGAAAAACTTCCTCTGCCATAAATTTTTAGACACAATTTATCTATAGAGATAGACACTCTTAAAATTAACATCTTGGTCCATTATTCAGAAATATCCTTCAATATGTTCAGTTTGCTTTATTAGTTATTTTTTTCATTGTAATCTTTAATTCCTTCTAGTTCCCTCTAGTGTCCAAATTTCAAAGTCCCATCCTATCCTATTTTTTTAAGAATTCAAAACACAAGCAGTTTCCATTGGGAAGGATTCTTATAAAAAATTTCAAAATCTTATTTCAAATCTCTCTGGACCCTTAATCATTTATAACTATCCAAATCAAAGTTCTAATCATCCTTTGGTTCTTCATTAAAAAATCTCTTTATATTTATATTTAAAACTTCTTTCCTAAGGGATGAAGGAAACTAATCTTCTCACCTGGTCTGTAAAATATATTGATCCAAATGGTCCTAACAGCCGAAAAGTAGTTAACAGGCAATTTCTGAAGATGATTTTTTTAAAAAACTCAGTGCATTTTTAAATGCACTGCCTGCGGGTTGAGCAAGATGACTTCTGCCTTGTTTCCCAGAGGTCTAAACCTAACAGAAACTGCTGTCTTGCTTGTCACCTCATGAAGAACAACTGCCTGAAACACTTGTGGGCAATCACAAATTCTTTCCTTGTCCAGAGAGTAATTACAAAGAGCTGGTCTACTCACTGGCTCTCCATTCCACTGCAGTTGTTGGCTTCACTTTTAGCAGAACTGCCTTCAGTTCACCATTTATTTCCAGAAGTCCAAGAGGAGGGGAATGGACAGGAATATTAAAAAAAGATATAGACAGGCTTGAGGCTTGGACTGAAATTAATATAATTTAATTTAGCAGGGAGAAATGGAAAGTTTAGATAGAAAAAAAATGTGACCAAAAGAATAGGTTGGGAAAGACCAGCTTTGGCAGTAATACAAGCAAAACGGATCTATGTGTCCTTGTTGACCACAAGTTAAATAAAGGCCAAAAGTGTGATGAAGCTGATTATAGCCACCTTATAGGTGAGATGGGTGGCTTATAAATTTAGTAAATAAATAAAAGCAAGGCTATCTTGTGGTCCGTTAATAGATTTCAGACTACTAGAAATAATTGTTCTACTCTATTCTTCCCTGGTAAGATCCATTTGAAGTAATGTATCCAATTCTGAGCACCACAGATCAACAAGGGTGGTGGCAACTTGAACAAGTCCAGAGGAGGCTATTAAGATGGTCAAGGGACTGGAAACCAAGTCTACAAGAAATTGTTTAAATTGTTTAGTCTGCTGAAGAGACAACTAAGCACATAAACAATAACAGTCTTCAATTATCTGAAGGACTGTCACATAATATAGGGAGTGAACTTACTCTGTATTACTCATAGGGGAGGACCAGAACCATTGACTTAGTTAGAACTATAAGGAAGGAGACTTAAATTTAAGAGCAAAAGGGACTTCCTGACTGTATGAGCTGTGAGCCAGGAAAACAGGTTGCCATATACAGTGGCGAATTCTTCATTAAAAGTCTTCATATTGAAACTGAATAATCATCTGTCAGAAATGTTCTAATGGATATTGTACTGAGCAGGATGTTGGATTAGATGACCTTTACAATAAGACCCAATTGTATAATTCTAATTCTTCATTAAGTAATAAGCAATTTTTCTACTTTTTTTCCCCAGTATCCAATACTGTAGTTCATATTTGTATCTTTTGACAGATATCTGGTGTTTCATGTTTTCCTCTCATATATAATAAGGTTGCAATTGACTGTTCAGAATCAGTGCATTTCTTATTTATAAACTCATCAAGTAAATACAGTCTTTATTGGTTTAATAGTGGCCAAGACTGGATAGGTATATTGAAATTTGCTGTTTTTCCAAAACCAGTTAGAGTAGACTCTTTTGAACTCCATTTTTGCTTTGAGTCTCTGATTGAATATCTTTCAAAATCTTTGGTTAGGACAAGCATTTAATCTATCTCATCAAAAGAGTATGAAATTGATTGTAGTGATGGTGCAGGAAGAAAAAAAAGAGCTGCTTAAACTTTTTTCTTAAATTTTACTAATAGTCTGCTGTGACTGTAATTCTGAAACTCATTCTAGTTCAATTTTAAATTATTCCAAAAGAATAATACTATTATATCCATCACAGTAGTGGAAATGACAATTCTTAACTCAATATATGTAATCTCAATGTCCCATGTTACATAACAAATGGCTGCTAATTATGGATGTCTACCATTCTTTTCTTTTTTTGCTGGTTACATTTCCAACTGCTTTTGAAATGGTTAACATATGAAATATATGTTATGGAATAAAACTAACAGGTTAGAACAAGAACATGTAGGATATAAGATGAAGTCAAAAGAACAACTGACTGCAGAGAACTTAACACATGAGCCAACTGTTACAATCTAATGGTCAATGAACATTTAAATAATCTACCGATCTGGACCAAGACTGTAAAGACACAGTTTTCAATTCACCCTTTGGGAGTGTCCTGGGTGACTTTGGGCCAGCCACTCTCACTCAGTTAACCTACTTCACGGGGTTTTTGTTATGGGGAAAACTGAGAAGACAATGTTCTGTATGTCATCTTGCACTTCTGGAAGAAAGGCGAGATACAAATCTAGCAAATAGAATATTACTGCAAAGTAGTCCTCCTGTTTTCAAGGTTCTATCTTCTCTTTCTTCCCTTCCCCTCTTTTGTTTTTTTAAAGGCTTTGTACAGATCTCATGTAATTAAAAAAAAAGGAATAGAGAAACTTCAATTAATCCAAATGTAGTCTGAAAAGGAACATGGATTTTATTCTAAGAACAATTAAGGTCCTATAGTTCAATTACAGCAACTACCTTGGTCATGTTTTGCCTTACGTTCAGCTAGACAGAATTAGCAATCTTTTTTTTTTTTGCATGATATTAAAGAAGGACTATTGAAGCCTTCAGCATTGCTTCATGTTCTATATGACTTCTGTTCAGCTTACTGGAAATTTTTGAGCCATTGGAACATAATGAGAATTATAGACATTCTATTCCCCCCCCCCCGAAGAGTATTAGGATTTCAGTGCCTGCTTTCTATTAATACAGAAGCAACAAACAACACTGAAAGCAGTCATAGACACATTATATAACCTGGCTTGTGTAACCCACAATAACCTCATGATTCTAAAGCTTAAAAATATATTTACAGATGCTTACACAATCTTCCCATTTCTCTTCAAAGTGTGAGGTTCCAAATGTGTAGTACACTTCCAAGATGTTTTTCTACTTTTCTTTCATTTACATTTATCATTTATAAGGGGTTTTCTATATTTTTCTACTCATGTTTGTTGTCTTCCCTCTCCCCCCTCACACACTTTACAGCAGTATTTCTCAAACTTGTCAGCTTTTATATATGTGGACTTCAACTCCCAGATTTCCCCACCAGGACACATTTTAAAATTGCCACGTTTGAGAACTTTACAAGCTTCAAATGCTCAGAAATAATGTGATGCTTGTTATTACACCTTTAATAAATAAATACAGTTGCTTATTTTACTGGAAGCTTTTGGGCTGCAGTAGGACTCAAGAATTAATCAACTAGTTTACAGTTGTTTATTTGCTGAAATGCTAACTTCCTTGGCTGCAGTTTCTGGTTCAAGAGCCTCTAGGCTAACATCCAAAAACAAGATCAGAGCAGGTTGCCTGGGAGAAAATGTGACAGTAACTCCAGGGAAGAGAGAAGGAATAGAGCATTTTAAACCTCCTTCAGAATTTATGCTAACTGGGAATCTGAGAGTAAATTGGCACAGGTGGGTGCTGAAGTTACAGCTTTACCTGACTATGACCAAAGCAGACAAGAAGCCTGAAGACAGGACGATCCCTGTGATGCTGCATCAAAGGAGATGGTGGTGTAGAAACTGTTAATTTTATGCAAATGTATATTCAGAGCCAACAAGGAGCATTCTGAGGGAGGCCCTGCCAGCATTTCTAATTTCCTGTGAACCGAAGAAAATCACATAGCAGTAGTTCAGAATGAGAAAGAAGATGTATCTAAGAGATTATGAATTTGAGGATACAGAAGTCCTGATGTTGAGTGGTATATCTGTGTTTCACATCAAGGACAGAAATTTGAAGAGAATACTTCTGGAAAATCCCATGCTTTACCTTCAACCAAGCCATGCATATCTGCACGGACAAAACCGTAACAATGGGTTCTGCTACACATCATGTTAGGAGAGCTGTTTGACCTTCCCATACATGCCATAGGAAAAGTGAAATATTTTGAGGCTACAACTAAACTGGTGAAATGTGCTTCTAGCAATGCCGAAGTTTAATACGTGTGTGCATTAAATAAAAAGAGATGTGGGTTAGTGCACCAACTTGGAACATAACTGGATTTTAGTGTTATATGTAGGAAAGTTCTAACTCACAATGAAAAAGCATAGGGTGTTGACAAATTGTGAACAATTCAAGGTCTATAGATTTGTATGTACAGCAGTATGTACATTTGAAAGTGTAGGCCAGTGATGGATGGAATGAAGGCATTAAGATTGGAGATGAAGGCTTCCAGTTCCGTATCGGCGCAGATGCAGTCGCAAGGAGAGCCTCGTCTCTCCATCGGCTGTTTTTCCCTCCGCCGGTAGACCCTTAATCGGGTCGAAAAGTCGCCCTGGAGGGGCGACCACCGTTGAGGAGGCCCTCATCGATGGGGGAAGGGCGGCAGCTCCTTCCTCGGTCCGAGTCAGCTCCTTAGGGCCGTCGGAGAAAAGATCGCCCAGTAAAATGGATGATCATTTCGCAGCTCCAGCCGAAAGCCAGAAGAACAGCTAAGCACAAAGAACCCCTGTGGAGAATCCAGGTGAGATCTTTCCTTCCCCCTCTTTCCCTAATTACTCTCCTGTAAAAAGCCTTTGAATTTGAATTACTTCCCTGCTGTGAGAGAGCAGCGTTTTGATACTGTGGGAAAACCAGCTTTGGGAACTGAAAAAAATAAAACAGCTAATTTTTTATTGACTATTCAACTCTTGGAATACTGAGGGACCCTGAAAATATTTCTACTTTTGATCATTACTATTATAACTATGCTATTTACTATCCTGGACTTTCTTTTTTTATTTGTTCAATGTGAAAAACAAAAAATCTATTAACTTGGAAAGAAAGGCTTTATAGACTACTGAGGACATCTTGTGACGAAAAGTGTTACTGCAACTGTATATTTTTCTTGCTGGAGGATGGCTTTAACCTTCAAAGGATGAGATATCTTGAAACAGCTGGGTGGTGATTTTGTTTACTAGGAATTGGAGGTGAATATTTGTTGACTTTTACTAAATATAGCCTTCACTAAAAGATTAAAAGACCCTTTCACCACTGAGATGGAAGAATTTTGCCCACAGCTTGATTATAAGCTTATACTGGAAAAAATCTTGGAAGCTATGGAGTACACGAAATCTTACTCTCAAATTTTGACGGATCAAGTTATAGGCCGAAGAAGAGTGGAGAGGGAGCAGAGTGGCTCCAAAGAGGCCTTTGAGCAACATATACAACCTAAAGAGAAACCATACTTACAACTTAAACATGAACTTATACCGGGAGAAATTGTGGAAACCATTGAACAAATCAACTTTACACAACCCCATATACAATTTATGGGGAAGCCTGATGATCAAAGACTAATTTTAATTGAGATGCCTGAATTGTCAAAACCAATAGAGACTGACACCCAGATACAAGTTACTGAAAATTGTGATAACGTGGATAATCAACTAGTAATTACAACATGGAATAAAACTGTCTACACCATTCAAAGGCCACTAGAAGAAAGGGAAGAGAACTTTGACCAATCTGAAATGCTAAGAAATACCTTTTTTCAAATATTGGGATTTGTAGGGACCTTACTATGGAAACCGGTGTGGCACAGAAAGAAACCTAGAGTTAGATTTAAAAATGTGTTTTAAAATTTCACTCAATGGGTTAAAAAGGCTTTAGAGATTTTGACTGATTCAACAACTAATGGAGTACGTGAATTCTGTAAGAGGATATTCTTTGTAATAATATTTTGTTTCAGATATGATAACTATCTGAAGGGGTAAACTTTACCTATTGGGTTAAAAAGACTTTTTATAGATATAGATTGATTGATAGAATATATATTTAAAACAGATAGAAATGTATTTTTTGGACTGATATTTTTATTTCAAATAAGATAATTATTTTGTAATGGAAGGAGAATAAGACGGATTGGTGACAACAGAAGAAATGGTATTAATGAATAAAATATAAGAATGTTATTGTGGGAATAATATATTCATTTTAGATATAATTATTATGTTAGGGAAAAGGGAAATGAGGGATACCCGAAGTGTTAATAATATGTTTATTTAAGGCTAATTGGAATATGGTAACTGTAAATTAGTAAAGCCTAAAAACAGGATTTGGATCTTTACAACTGAAATGTGATTGATGTTTGATAGGATTGCTTGAATTCTATTTAGAAATGTAATAATTTGAATATGTAATAGTATATGAGGGAAATAGAGAGGGAACTAATAATGAATTAATTTGAGCTATATATTTATGATTTTTCTTTTGGATGTTTGATATACCCATCTCCACGTTGGTTCCTAAGCACCTTGATGTAACTTTCCTACCCCTATAAAAATCCAATAATATATATATATATATATATATATATATATATAAAAGATTGGAGATGAATTGGAGACAAAAGAAAGTATTCATAGATAACTTCTGGAAATAATTTTTGCCATGATTTAACTTCTCCATTATACATTTGGTGTCAAAATCAAGATTCAATCATGCCATGATTTGATTTAATTTAATTTAATTTAATTTAATTTAATTTAATTTAATTTAATTTAATTTAATTTAATTTAATTTAATTTAATTTAATTTAATTTAATTTAATTTAATTTAATTTAATTTAATTTAATTATTTGTCACCATCTCATGGTTCAAGATGACTCTATTTATTTAACAGTTTTTATATTCCTTCATTTATCTCTGTACCTGTCTGCACAGGATAAACTCCCTACATTACAGCACCTACAACTAATATGTGTTAATCTATGTACTTGGAGAGGATGTTTTATAAGTTTGTCTGAGAACTATAAGCACTGTGACTTGTAGCTTAAGTGCTAGTAACATCTGATTATGAGAATCACTTCTAAATCAAGAAAACTTCTTGGGTTAATCAGAATGCAAAGCTAAAAAGGTGAGATATGATGGCACCTTTAAGAAACAGGCTGTAGCTACTAACTGTATGTGATGTTCCACTTTGCAGTAGGTCTCAGAGTTAAGCAGACCAGTTACAGTTATTGTTTGCTGCTGCATTAATAAAATCATTAGATGTTTATCTCCCAGCAGTTGAGAGTGCCTGTAGGTTAACACCCCACCATAATTACAGAGCAGCCTGTTTCAGAGAAAATGTGAGAAACGCACTTTAATTCAAAAGCTGCACACAAAAAGGATTTTGATTCAGCTGCAACCACATCAACATTCCCATGTGTATATGTGCCTTGGTATGTAACCCAGAGAAGAAAAGATGCAAACTGAAAATAGGAGCAAATTACAAATAACGCTATTCCAATTTAATTTAGAAATTTTCCAAGTTAAAACAGAAGATAAGCAAAGCAGAATATTCAGCAAAGTCAGTAATTAAATGGAAGAGGATTTAATACTACCATATTGCCTAAGAAAACAGTAGGGGCAACAGCATGAAGTTAGTTCTTAATCGACTGCTTAAGAAAGAAAAATGAGAATATAAACAGAGAGCCGCAAAAAATAAACATTTAAGTTGTTTGGCATATCTTCGTAGCATTATAGTTAGTTCCAGTTCAAATTCTCATGGCCTTAATTTAAGTTTGTCGGTAACTACTAAGATAGTGTGCTAGATGTTGGATAAAATTAAAATATGATTAAACGTTGGGGAAAATATCTATTTGTTTCCACGGATTTCAGCGAAACCAAAAAACAACAACAGCAAACTATTGTTGTCAAAGATCCTTATCCAAGTTTTATAATTGAATACGTATAATTATGATATAAAATATAACTGAATGAAAGCTTGAAAAAAATTCAAGAGAATTCCTCTCCCCAGCATTAGTTATAGCTAAGCCAGTAATATTCTTTCTACTTCAATTCATAAGAATCCTCAAGAATGATACAGCCATTTTTGTTCCAGGGGACAAACAAGATAATCACCTAATTCAGTAATCTCCTACATTTCTGCAAAAGATCACAGCAAATCTGATATCAAAGCCCAAGTCTCTTTGCTTTCTTCCCACTCTTAGCAGTTTCTAATCACTCCCTTTATGCAGGTGTTAGGGCTCTATATAGCTTTGAAGGAGTGCTTTCCTTCAACAGCGCTTTGACCAAAACACCCCGTAGAACACAGGTGTCAAACTCGATTGCGTCGTGTGATGTATCGTGACGTATCGCAACATTTTTTGCCTTTGTGGAGCCAGGGTGGGCATGGCCTGCGTGTGACACATCCGGCCCACCGGTCGCCAGTTTGACACCCCTGCCATAGAAACTGCTTTGTGATATAACAGTGGCCCCTTTGCTTTGAAGACTGACACAAAAGGTCCATGTTGCTTTGTTTCAATGTCATTCAGAGTTCCTGTCAACATGGTTCCTTACAGTCAGCACAACAGGGTGATGCCGAGAGGAGGTTCTCCTGCAGCTCTGGCCAAGAGTGTCTCCCCTACTGGTGATTCCAGTACGACCTGTGTCAAATTTCACAGTACATGCCAGAGAAGCAATCAAGGGACTGGTTGATATGCTCCTAGATTCCGTCAAGCTGGGTGTTGGCACAATATCAACAGATAAGAAAAGATATAGGAGAATATTTGTAGCTCAAGGTTAAAATGAGGGGTCCTTGATGTTCCCTGAGCTTACTAGTTTTCTTGAGAATGTTTTATTACTCAAACTAAATAACTTCATCAATGCATTGATGATGTTACCTAGTTTGAGTAATGAAAGTTCTGCAAGCAAACAACCTCACTCAGAGAGCACCAAGGACTCCTAAGATAAAAAAAAAGACATGTTATTTCATATTGCTGGGTTCTCCAAATGTCTTCCCACGTGAACATGCAGGCCAATATACTGGCATTCATTCAGCTCTTCCAGGCTGGCAAGTTTCAGAAATGATCCTGAAGCCACTCAACTTGAAAATGCTTTGGCGGCTGCTTGGGGAGATAGCTGAAAGAAACCTTCTTCCAGACCATGTACCAAAATGATGGTTTTGCATTGTCAAGGCAAATCCGATGCCTCTTCACTTCAGCAAAGTGAATCAGCCTTTTCCCCCATCTTCTTCAATTTGGTGTTTCTAAAAGGCCTGTCAGAATAGGGAAAAAGTTATTTAAAGGATGTAAAATCATTTATTTAAATCATCCTTGATTTCCCAGGCTTTCTTTGCCAAATGTACATATTTGAGAATAACATGGGGACTGACTGCTTTGTATTTCCATAAATGAATTATCTTGACTGATAAAGAAAAAAGAAGAAAAAAAGATATAACTTTTATTTTGCCTCAAAGTTTTCTGTTAAGTCATTTGTTCACTAAAAAGGATTATCTGAAAGAGTTATCTCCTCCCCCAAAAGAATCCAGGCTATTATAACAGAATAAGGAGCTTCATGTGGGATCTGATAAGAAGCCTTGCATGTTTTAATAATTTTACAAAAGCAATATCCATGAGCACTCTTTCAAGACTACTTTCCTTAATGGCTTCCAGTAATTTGATGCTCTTGGTCCAATGATTCGAACAAGGATTCCTCTTAAGATTGCTTGGCACACTTATTTTTCCCACATAAGCATATCATCTCTGATGTTATTTTATTTCCCTGTGGTGATACTTCATAGTAATTTCAGCTGAGGTGCTACAAATCTGATAGATCTTTGATAATATCCCTGGATTGTTTATTAATTTAGCAAAGTATTTTTCCTCTGAATGTCTTTTTTGTTTGTTTGCTTTTAAAGAAGTCTAGAATTATTTTCATGAAATTCCCAGAGTTGGAAACATGCCGTGATAAACATAGTTTTTCCTCTATTCTTGATGCCCAGTAATCTTAAAAAACTGATGCAAAGTTGGGATGACTTATTGAATCAACCCAAGTTTCAATCTCTTTCAGAAGTAGTTGTGAAACAAAAATAGTTTGATTATTGTAATGAGATAAGTTGATGGAAATTCACATATGAGATGCTATCAGCACACCTTTAAAACAAGTTGTGGTGCTGCAATTTAAAAATCAAAGTGGAAGACAACAAAAGAAAAAGTCCTGAAGATTAAAAAGAAAATCAAAGATGTTTTACAAGGCTATGATGGAAATGAAAGGAAGCTACAGGAGAAGATGCAAACAGACAAAATTACAGAGGAATTTATCAGTTAAGTCATAGAAACTGTGTGTTTAAGTTTCATGAGACATTCAAAGAGATCACCATGCTATCCAGTGGTTAAAACATCTTCTGAAACAAAAGGTAACCAATTTTTGTCTCCACATTGATTCATTTTAGAACTAGGCAAAAATGACTTTTCAAAATACTCTACCAACATTGTGGGAAGAAAAATTGCTCCTATTTTTTTTTTCCAGGAAAAAGACAACCCTTTCAAGAATTTATAAAGGGAAGACTTCCTTTACTAGCAACAGTAGCATGATTATTGAAAAGTCCATGTCAGAAATACCTGCATGAAGTCTTCCCTTGGGAGTTAGGGTTGGGGGATTCTAGAGAAGTTACATTGTTGGGATTATAGGAAGCCAGAAAAAAACTACTAGTGGGTAGAGACTGTACAATGAAAGACAGGATATTCATACTATGAGGTATGTAAGGAAGTGGCATTATGATGCCTGTGCTTGGGAGAGGCTGCAGCCAAACTGAAATGTTTACTGCCCAACTTCCCCAAGGGGAGGCCTAGTTCATCTTGTCCTCACAAAGGACATAAAAATTTTCAGCCTAAGAAATATGAGAAGACTGGGGGGGGGGCAGAAACATATTCATTGGCATCCATGTTGGTATCCCAGTTATCTGGCTAATTGGGCCATAACTGGTGTTTTCAGAAACATGCTATCATCCATAGGCAGCCTGAATCCACTGTGCCCCTAGCTTACAAGCTTACAAAAGGAAAAGCTAACACAGCATGAGTGTGGGTGTGTAGAGAAAAGGAGAAGCAAGCAGAGAAGCAAGCAGGAATATACAATTACTAGAAAAAAGCAATAATAATAATAATAATAATAATAATAATAATAATAATAATAATAATAATAATAATAATAATAATAATAATAATAATAATAATAATAATAATAATAATAATAATAATAATAGCAGAACTAAAAGCAATGGATAGGAAGACCAGAAAAATAATGACAATGAATCATGCCCTTCATCCACGCAGTGACATTGACAGACTTTATCTACCAAGGCAAATAGGTGGGCGTGGAATGCTGCAAGTACATCAGATGGTTGAAGAAGAAAAAATGGCTTTGGAAGAATATCTGAAGGACAGTGATGAAGATGCACTGAAATTAGTATATCAGGAAGGCTTACTGACTACTGGAGAGACCAAACTGGCCTACAAGAAAGACCAAATGAAGAACAGAATAGAGGCATGGGAAGACAAAGCACTACATGGCCAGTCCATTTAAAAAAATAGCTGGGAAAGCAGATAATAACAAGACCTGGCAATGGCTAAGAGCAGGAAAATTGAAGAAAGAGACTGAGGGACTAATTCTGGCTGCACAAGACCAAGCCTTAAGGACAAATGCCTATAAAGTCAAAATTGAGAAGACCGCAACAGACAGTAAGTGCCGCCTATGCAAACACGCTGAAGAAACAGTGGACCACCTGGTAAGCTGCTGCAAGAAGATCGCACAGACTGACTACAAGCAGCGGCATGACAAAGTAGCAACAATGGTGCATTGGAAGATCTGCAAGAAATATCATTTGCCTGTAAGCAAGAACTGGTGGGATCATAAAATAGAGAAAGTCATAGAAAATGATAAAGTTAAACTGCTCTGGGACTTCAGAATTCAAACAGACAAGCACCTGCAACATAACACCCCGGACTTAACAATTGTCGATAAGAAAGACAAAAAAGTCTGGATAGTGGACGTGGCAGTGCCTGGAGACAGCAGAATAGACGAGAAAGAACTGGAGAAGATAACAAAATACAAAGACCTACAAATAGAAATAGAAAGACTGTGGCAAAGGCAAGCAAGGGTAGTACCAATAGTAATAGGCGCCTTGGGTGCAATCCCAAAACAACTGGAGCACCACTTGAACACCATTGGCATTGACAAATTCGCCATTAGTCAATTGCAAAAGGCGGCCTTACTAGGAACTGCTTCCATCCTGCGACGATATCTGTAATAACATCAAACATCCACATCTGCCTATCCCAGGTCCTTGGTAAGGACTCGATAGGTAGACAAAATGTCAAATCCAGTCTAAACATCTGGCTGACTGTGCGATGATCCATAATAACAACAATAACAACAACAATAACAACAACAATAACAACAACAACAACAACAACAACAACAACAACAACAACAATAATAATAATAATAATAATAATAATAATAATAATAATAATAATAATAATAATAATAATAATAATAATAATAATAATAATAATAATAATAATAATAATAATAATAATAATAATAATAAAAAAAGGGGCCTTGGAGGTCTTCTAGTCAACCCAGGTAGGAAACCCTATACCATTTCAGACAAATGGTTGTCCAGTCTCTTCTTAAAAACTTGAAGCAGAATTCACAAATTCTCGAGGCAAGTTGTTCCACTGATTATTTGTTCTGACAGGAAATAATAACTTAGCTGACAAGACCACAAGCTAAAGTAATCATTAGATCTTGGTGTGATTCCTGCCCAAAACTAGGTTTGGGAGCTCAGCTGGAGTGCTCAATAGCAACCTTGCTTAAGAGCAGATCTTGGCGATTGGCCTGGAGCTCAGCAGCAATCGGAAAATGAGCAATGCTTTTCAGTCAGCAGCACTTAATACCATCAGGTGCAAGAAGTTCTGGAAGGCAGCAAAGACTGTTTGCTACTTTACAAACTGTAAGACTATTATTTTTTGTAAATACTAAGCACTAAATTTATTTATGTAGCTACATCAAGCGGTAAACCTAGGAGAAAGGAGTTAACCTAGGGCAACTCCTTATTTTTGGAGGTGTATGCTACAATCAATCACTGTATATAGTTGTCTTCTATATTATGGTAGCTCCAGTCTCAGAAAACAAGGAATCCTTACCTATGGACAAATCTTGACCAGGTTGTAATTAATAAATGTGAAATTGCTAGATTTCTTCCAGGAGAATTCACCAAAATTCTCTTTTGTTTTAAAAAAAATCAAAATCAAAATCTGTCTTATTGAAATGAATGAACTGGATGGGAAAAAATGAAAGAAAATGTCTTGGTCCAGCATTAATTCAATCATTCAACCAACCAATCAATCAATCAACCAATCAATCAGAGTAGAGTTAGAAGGGACCTTGGAGATCTTCTAGCCTAACCCACTGCTCAAGCAGGAGACCCTATGCCATTTCAGACAAGTGACTGTCCAGTCTCTTCTTGAAAACCTCCAGTGATGAAGCATCCATAATTTCTGAAGACAAGTTGTTCTACTGGTTAATTATCACTGTTAGGAAGTTTCTCTTTAATTCCAGGTTGCTTCTCTCCTTGATTAGTTTCCATCCATTGTTTCTTGTCCTGCCCTCTGGTGCTTTGGAAAATAAGTTGATCCTCTCCTCTTTGTGGCAGCCTCTCAAATACAGCAATACTACTATCATGTCCCCCCCTAGTCCTTCTTTTCTCTAGACTAGCCAAACCCAAATCCTGCAACCATTCTTTATATGTTTCATTATTCACCGGCTTCTTATTTTCATTCCCCAGCCTTTCTCTGATCAGTTAAATAGCCTATAAATTTGTTCCTCACAATCACTTAATAAATTAATTAGAGGCATTTTCAAAAAAAAAAATAGCTTCTCTGAGTGATTACTCCCTGTATTGCCTGCCATATCGTTCTACAGTGAGTAACTGTTGAAGCAGAGAGTAACTGGTGAAGCATACTCCCTGTGTTATGAGCTTCTGTAAAAGAAGTCATAGAATTACTGTAAGATTAACATTTAGTGGCATCTCATTAAGCTTCCTCACTCCCCTTCTCACCTTCTTTTGCTGTAAATGGCAGTCAGTTTCAAAGTGCGAGATGTTCCCTTCCAGGCACCATAACAGAAAGAGTCTATTATTACATTTCATGCCTACGAAGTATCATGTCATCAATCAAACTACTGCAATATTATTACTATTAAGATTATATAGCTATTCCTGTTTCAACATTCACCCTAAAATTAACATTTTAGATGCTATAGCTCCATGAGGAAAGGAAAGGAAAGGAAAGGAAAGGAAAGGGAAAGGAAAGGAAAGGAAAGGAAAGGAAAGGAAAGGAAAGGAAAGGAAAGGAAAGGAAAGGAAAGGAGGAGAAAGGGGAAAGGGGAAAGGGGAGGAGAGGAGAGGAGAGGGGGAAGGGAAAAGGAAAATGAGCTAAGTGACTCTGAACCAGTCATTCTTTCTCTCAGCCCAGGGAACAGTCCACCTCACAGGGCCGTTGTGGGGAAAAAGGAGGAAAGAATATTATGTATGCTTGCCGTCTTGAGTTACATATAAAGTAATAAAGGCAGAATAAAAATCAAATCAAATAAATAAAAGGAGGAAGCTGTTTTTATAAATGAACATAGAGTTTGGATTTTTGCATATCTATTGAACAGTAATTAGCACTAAACATGCATGAATGTATAATATATAATCCCAAGGAAGGGAAAAGCGTAGAATTATCAGATTGCATGGTTTCTGAATAAATCAGCACATATTAGGTTATATCAGTGCCAGAACTACTTCCAGACTCTATCTTGTAAGTGAAAACATTGCTATCAATAGGCATATCTATAGTATCTTGATTTATTTTATATACAAGGTTTTATAAGTATGTATCCTCATTAAAAATCCTTATAGGGATTATATCACAAGCTGTCATAACTATCCCTAAATCTGAGAAATTATTTTCTATATATCTTCTACCTAAGTATCTATCAAACTGAAGTTTTTAAGACTCTGTCCTCTTCAAAAAATCTCAAGAAGGAGATATGATTCATTGTGGGCAAAAAGAACTCATCCATAATGATTCAGTGAATGCAGAGAAGATATTTTATTTGAACCTAGTCTGCTTTGAGAATGACATCAGCTTCTTTTCAGGAGTTATATAGAGAACTTTGTAGAATATAATACATATTCCTCTGCTTTTGGGAAGTTAGAAAATCATGAAACACTATTTCAGGCTATACAACATAATTTTGATTCCTGCAGAGTGCCTCAGGCACCAAGGCAGTAAGTTAACATTAGAGAAGCGATCTGTCCAGAAACAGAGTAAAATATTTTTCTTCCAAATGTGTTCTGCGATAAAGAGTTATTATCTATCTATCCATCCATGCATCTATCCATCCATTTATCCATCCATCTACTCATATTTATCATACGAGGAATGAGCTAAAAAGAAAGATATGCCAAAACAAAATATATGAGGTTTTTTTTTGTAATTATAGATTGCTATTACTAATAGTTAAGAAAAAATGTATTAGCTCAAAATGTGAGCATTTGTATAGGTATACCAGGATGGATGTTTTTCGCCTGGAGAAAGAATCCATTCACGTTACCTCTTGGTTTGAGGTAACATGATTCCAAATACCCTTGAACAGCATTGGAAAGCAGTATCTCCCCATCTTCCTCTTGAAGGATCCCCAGAAGCACTTTGTTGGCAAAGTGACAAACCAAATGCCAACCTAAAATGGGGCCTTGGGCTGAGAATTGTTTTGATGTTCAATGTATAGTTACATTTTATTTTATTTACCAGCCATCAGCCAATGACATATCTGTAATTGTTGCTGTTTCTCTGTAGTTTTTTCTTGCTGTATTATGTTTCACATCTTTGCTTTTAAAATAATGTTTAATTGTTAATATATAATTGCTGTGAATCAGCTAGAACTTACAGAAGGTTGGTGTATCATAAAGGGAAAGAAATGAAATGTTATTCTTATAACAGTAGGAAGGACAAATGGGATTCAAGTAACTTAATGAAAATAGCAGTTTCAGAGGCAGGGAAGTGGATAGAGGCTGTAAAATTAGTCTGAATGTGTAGAAAAGATGTTTGGCTGTGCTATTCTAGCTCCAAAATGTATTTACAAAATTATTTACTGCATCATTATAAAATCTGCCAGCGTTGTTGGACGAGTTGCTATTTCTATGAATGAACTCAATGGAAAATGTTGCACAAAACATCTGCTTGATTTGATTTCCTGTATACTTGCTGTTTCTTTTCAATGAACATTTGTAGAACTGGATCATATGAATGAGGATTACACTATATGTTTCTCCTCCAGCTTTATCCATTTATGTGGAAATATACTGCAATGAAATTGGTAGGGCTTACCTCTGAATAGAAATACATAGCCAGCCCCTCCCTCCCTCCCTCTCTCTCTCTCTCTCCCCCCCCCATTCCAAAAGGCTGCCTTGTGCCATTCCTCAAGGCATTTAGAAAATAAGTTCCAGATTCATTCCAGAATGATCTGGTGATAAGATTCAGAAATCTTATCTGAACAAACCCTCATATTAACTGTCTACATATGGCTTTCAGAATTAGATACAAATTTGGCTCTGCACTGATGATTTTTGAACATTGTGGTGCCAATGTTCAAAACTGCATATATAAACAATAAGACCTTTTTGATATATGATTTTAAGCTAAAACATATTTAGACATGTGCGCCTTGAAAAAAATGTTTTTGATATGTTTTCTTAAACTGTAATTCTTAAAGCAGAAATAGGATAAAATTGAGTTAGTGGTAGTACTGACAGGTATAAAATTATTTATGCATGCCTAGAAATTCCTGAAAACTCTCAGTGTTTTGCATTGTCTTGAACTTATTGTGATGATGGGGAACAGGAAGGAGAGCTCCTACAAGTTGGAATGCAATAGCTGTTGATGCTAGATCAGCTGCTATTTCGAGTGCTAAGGATCTGAGAAGTTGCGGCCTTCTTTGATGCTGCACAAGCTTAATACTTTTTAAAATAATTTCAGAACCAGGAGCCCCTATTACCAAATTGCTCTTTCTACAGTGTGTTGCTTGATTTCTGCAAATTTACTAAGGGGTTGGTGGTGCAGGAAAGACTTCCCAAAATCAGTAAGTCAGGGATCTCTGAAAAGGATTTTTTCCTTCAAAATCCTTATTCTGAAGCCATTTCCAAATAAATCAAGCTAACAATGTAATCAGCTGGTACCCAAGTTTTAAAGGCTTTTATGATGCTCAGCTGAAAGGATGTTGAAGATTCAAATTTTATCTTGGCACCATGCTAAAATGTCTAAATGGAGCACAAAAGCTTTTTACCAGATTATGATCGTCACACAAATTGTTTTTAAATGAATAAACATAAGAGCTCAAGAGAACTGGAAGAACCGTCCATTATTCATTAAAGACATTTAGTGCTTCATTAATTTGAATGCAACAATCCATTTTTGATTAGCTGGGTTGTTAAACAGACATTGTCAAATGCCACTAAGGTGTGAGGTGTAGAGAATGTGCTTCACAGCATCTGTGTGTTTCCTCTGAAGACAGCAGCATTTCAGCTAATATTAATGTCTGAGCCCCCCTGAGTATCAAATAGCCATAATTTTCTAAGCACATTATGAACATTGCTTTTGTAATGTTATTCATATAAATTTTCCATTCCTGTAAAACTGAAGACAAACAAGGAGAGAAATTGTTTCCATATTAGACGGGAGAACAAACATGAGAGAGAATGGCCCAGCCTTGAAATTGCTAGAATTTTATTCCAAACATCAGTGAATAAAGAAATGCTATCTCTGAATCCAGGGGAGGATATAATGAATACAAAAACAGAATGGAAAATTATTCCACAACATTGTCAGAATATCCATTTATGTTTGCCTCCAGTTGTGATTTCAGATTTTCAATTCTCTGCTCAAAAGTAAAGCTCACTTAGTTCATCGTGATTTATTTTTCAGTAAACAAGCTTAATTTTTCAGTAAGCAAGCTTAATAACAGAAGAACACTGACATTGACATCCCCTAAACTCTGCTGAAGATGTTACCTAGTCTGGTAATGAAATGTTCAGAAACCAGCCCACAAGCTCAGAGAATGAACCATCACCCTCAAGCTTAATATTATTCACATCTCATGCAAATTTTAACAGCAGTTGCATGATTTGGTCATCCAGTATTTATGGTGTCCTCCAATTTTTTCTTTCTATCCAGAACTTAAAAGAGAAAGATTGTAGAAATTCCCAGGTGAGTTAGAGAAGTTAATTGAAACTCGTATGTGATCAGTTAGGGATAAATATAATCCCCTGGATTTAGTTGATTGATTTTATATATACTTCTTCCACCACTATTGTGTCCAATATAGGATTCAAGCATTCACATATACTTTCCTTTCGTTTCATTCACTCTTTCTGGATTCATATTGGAGCTTTATCAATAAACCGAGATCTTGTAACAGCACAAGCTAGACTCTTCTCTGTGGGTCCATATTTTGACACTCTTTTTATGTTTTTTTATATTAGTTAAGAATGGGATAAGATTTATTTTGTTCTCTCCCTATTTAGATTTAAAAAAAATACAAAATTGAACATCCTTAGTTCAGTATCCTAGTCTAAAGTTACAGGAGGTGGGGGGGAAAGAGAAAGAGTGAAAATCCTTCCAGAAGAACTTTCTAGGGCAGACATGTCAAACACAAGGCCCGGGGGCAGGATGCGGCCCGTGACGTGGTTTCATGTGGCCCGCGAAGCCATCCTGGAAACAGTGAGGGAATGGCCCCCGCTGCCTTGGCCTCGGCCCAGGCCACCCGGGAGCCAATGTACAATTTTGTGGTGGTCATCTATGCTGAAATGCATTCAGTCTTAGCTCCACAAGGCCGTCTGGAAACAGCAAGGGACCGGCCCCTGCCGCATTGGCCCTGCCCCCTGGGTGTATGCTGGGGAGGTGTCACCCTTTGTGAGGAATGAAGAAATGCACCATTGCCTGGAAGTGGCCAGCAAATGGCCCTTGCCTACTTCACATATCCGACTTGATGGGCTCCGGGGGAGGGGTTTCAGCAGGCTCTTCCAGTGGACCATGCCTTGGCGCTTGCCCTGGTCCCACCCCCTTCTGCCAGAGACCCTCAGATCTGTCCCACTCCTGCCCAGGCCCCCACAGGCACCCTTGATGCGAACGATGTAGAGCTGGCCATGCCCACCCAGTAGGCCACACCCACTCCAGCCACGCCCACCCATTAGGCCGCACCCACCCTGGCCACACCTACCTGGCTCCCCGAGGACAACCGCAATGCTGATGCGGCCCTCAATGAAATTGAGTTTGACACCCCTGTTCTAGGGGATACAAGTTGTACTTTGATGTTAAGTTCTCACCTTCTATTGCAAAGCCACTAGGAAAAGGTCATCCTCCATTTCAGAATCAGGAGGAAAGGGCATTATTGGGAAGATCAGGAATCAATGGACTTGTTTATCCCAGGAGACAAAATGTTTCCTTCCTCCTTGTCTTTGCAAATTTATATGAAAGCAAAGCAAAAATAAATGCTTCCAACATGACTTCTTACATTACATGCAGGTAGTCCTCAATTTACAACCATAATTGAACCTGGAATTGTGGTTGTAAATCATTGTGGTCATATGTCAGGATATCACTTAACCAGACCTGATTTTTCAACATTTTTGGCAGCAGTTGCTAAGTAAACACTGTGGTCATTCAATGAACTCCACAGTCATTAAACAAATACATTTTCCCCAATTGGTGTTTTTTTGCCAGAAACCAGAAATAAACACTATAAGCAGGCAAAAAATAATATCACAAATCATGGTTACTTCACCACAGGAAACTACAAATGGCTGTAAAGATAAGCCAGTCGCCCAGTGCCTATAATGTGATCACACAACTGTCAGGTGGCTTGTGTACATGCTGCCATTATAACTTCAAAAATGGGTCATAAGTAGCTCTGGGGAAGTCTGTCATAAATTTAAATGGTCATAAAACAACCAGTTGTAACTTGAGGATTACCTGTATATCCTTTACATCAGTTAAACACATTGTAGAAACAGGACCATTATGTCCTGCTAACTCTTATAGTAGTTATGACAGATTTCTAACTGATTTCTGGAGCAAGAGTTCCATCATTAGATATTTTAAACATGTGAGACAATGTATTTGTTTTTGCTTCACACACATAAATGCACACACACACACATACTTCCAAAATCTTGTCAAGAAAGTTGCAGGAACTAGTGCAGTAGACACAAAGAGTTAAAATTTAAAAGACACAAAAAGAAAAAAAAATAGCATTTAATATTTTATTCATAAAATAGTTTTATAGTTTAGTCAATTAGATGTTTTTGGTATTTTATTTTTTTTAATTCACAGTTTAGTAGTCTGAACCATCTTATTTGCTTTTATTAATCTTCTAGAAAATGTTTATGCATTTTAATTTGAACCTTATAACCTTTACAAAAACTATAAAATGTTGGTCGGTGAGAATAATAAAGATAGTACTACTTCAATAGGTTAATTGTTAAATTCCCTCCCTTATCCCTATACCTTTTGCTAACTACCTTGTTATTACATTTAAAAAAATAATAAAATGACAGAAGACCTCATGCTTCTCAGAATTTTAATCAAGAGACCAATGATCCAGAAATATCTTTAAGGAAGGAAGAATCAGCTTGTTGGCCAAGCAAAAACACCAAAATCAGTCTCTGTTGTGCCTTATGTGATAAGGCACAAAATTAGTCATTCCTAATCCTGAGATAGCTTAATCTTTAATTTGAACATAAGGTTGGTTCTTATGCAACAAATACTGATTATGGTTTAAGAATGCATTATCTAATATTTGGAATTGTATTAATTGAGCCCTAAAAGTTCTAAATTCTTACAAGCTTGTAAGCTACTTGAATCTCAGACGAGGTTAAATTTTATGAGAACTCAATTTTTCCCATTAGATCTGCATATTCTATCATGGTTAGCCATGGATGGGAAAAACTACAAATTCATTTTAAAGGCTTTTGCTGCTCAGTCTCTGAATGATCAGTCTAGGGATGAGAGCCCAACAAAACTTCAGGCTCTTCACAGAGAGTTATATTGCACTCAAGTTCAATGGGCCAAATGAGGACATGCTCCTCAACCAAAATTCATTCAGGCTTAAGCAGCCTTCTTTCATAATTCTATAAGTCCTCTCACATGTCCAGGTAACTGATACTAAGAACTAGGGGTGACATGATAGCAGTGTTCCAATATCTCAGGGGTTGCCACAAAGAAGAGGGGGTCAATCTATTCTCCAAAGCACCTGAAGGCAGGACAAGAAGCAATGGATGGAAACTAATCAAAGAGAGAAACAACCTAGAATTAAGGAGAAATTTCCTGAGAGTTAGAACAATTGATCAGTGGAACAACTTGTCTACAGAAGTTGTGGATGCTCCAACACTGGAAGTTTTAAGAAGATATTGGACAATCATTTGCTTGAAATGGTTTCCTGCCTGAGCAAGGGGTTGGACTAGAAGACCTCCAAGGTCCCTTTCAACTCTACTGATTTGTTCTAATCTCAGTCTAACTATAGTACTATCATATGTGATGTACATATTTAATGTTCACATCTCTAGATATATGGCTTACTAAAACTACCTAGAGATACTTTATAGCTTTTATGTTCTTTGGTAGTTTTTGCATTCTTCTGCTTATTCATTAGCTGTAGTCAAGCATATCAAAGAACTGGACAATCCTTTTATTGTCTCAGTCTAGGAATTTCTTGAATTGTATTCTGAAAACTAATTCAGTCTACACAATTACAGCAATCTTTCAGATCTTTTTTTTCTCATTATTTTTTGGTATCTATACTGCAGATAAAATTCAACTAAAAGCACACAGACATGCCAATGTACATGCAACCACTCACACACAAGTATACAAAATGACTGTGAAGTTATTTTCCGTCGTCTATGCATTTCTTGATGGATGTTTTGTCAAAACACCAAGAAATGGTTCCGTTTCTGTTGCCACTGCCGTCTACATCAAATCCCAGTTACTCTTTGACATCATGTCAGAGTTCCTGGCCCATCATCAGAACTTTATTCTCTTCATCCCTTTGTTCAATGAGGAATCTGATGTTCTCCTCAGAACAGTAGTAAAATGATAGAACTCATAAAATACACAATGAAAAAGGAACAAAAGAGAATACACCAATATTATAACCAAAAAGACTGATGGGTGGAAAGCAAAGCATAAGGTGGAGGGTGAGAGGTAGAATCTGCCATCAATACAGCAGCCACCTCCTGTGTGGAACTTTCCCATTTGATCCTCAGGTTAACTGGCAAAGCCAGTATTTCAGACTCTTGGGGAAAGAAAGGAGGGTGGGGCAGCTCTTACCTTAGAGGTAAGTAAGAAGCCTTTAAGTATCTTTTTGGAGGAAGGAAGAGGGACAAAAAACTTAGTTGTATCATTTCTTCTTCTTCTTTTTTAAATTTTTAAGAGTACTGCAAATCCATTGAATAATTTCCTCTGCCACACCAGGAAAGTTAAAATAACTGCTGCCGTGAGATAAACGTTCTTGAGACATCTTTTAAAGTTGGAGTTAGTACATTGCCTCAAGTGAAGTTGGGTTACTTTTCCCAGATTAGATCTCATTTTGGGAAACAGCATCTGCTATCAAGTGCCACAGACCTCAGGGGGAATGACACCTGAAAGGAAGTGACACAGAAGAACTTCAAAATTGGCTCTCCAGAATCATTCCAGAATGTAGGACAAGGAAATAATGGATTTAACTTACAAGAAGATTTTGATTTAACATGAAATGGAGGAGGGGAGAGGAAAGCTTAACAGAGCAGTCTGGCAATCAGCTACTCAGAGAGCTGATCAGTGTACTGGATGTGTTCAAGTGAATGACAAATATTAGGCACGCTTGAATTTGGATTCCTGAAATAACGGCTGCTTTCCAGACTGGGTTTCAGTAATACCTTCTTCTCTGTCAACATTTATTAGAAACTTTCTCTAGGCATACACTACCACTCTCATCCTGGAACTTACATCTGCAAACACTACCGAAACAGCTGACTTTCACGTTGACCTGAGTTGTTAGCTAATAACTAAGCGGTGATTACATTTCTGCTGACCTAATGGCCCAGAAAACCAAATTCTGATTGGCTATTGGTTTTCTGCAAATGCTACAGGTTGGAATAGTAGTCACAATTGGCCACTGGTCCTCTGCTCCATTTTAAATGTCAAATTAGAAAGGCTGGTCATCTAGAGATGGAAGGAAGGAAGGGAGGGAGGGAGGGAGGGAGGGAGGAAGGAAGGAAGGAAGGAAGGAAGGAAGGAAGGAAGGAAGGAAGGAAGGAAGGAAGGAAGGAAGGACACTAAGATCTTCAGAACAGATCTTGCTAGTTGTAGTACAATCTAAATACTTGAGCAGGGGGTTGGACTAGAAGATCTCCGAGGTCCGTTCCAACTCTGTTATTCTGTTAAAATTGTAATTTGGCAGTTTCACATTTATAGGTTTCTCTATGCCACAGGTGTCAAACTCGCCGCGTCACGTGACGTATCATGACTTTTTTTGCAATGCCGGAGCTGGCGTGGGTGCGGCTTCCACATAATGCAACTGGCCCGTGGGCTGGCAGTTTGACACCCCTGCTCTATGCTATCAACAATACTTTAGAATGTTTTCTTCCTACTGTTTTGGAAATGCTGTGTTCTTTTTCAGATGCATGCTATAGATCTATCTCTTGATTGAAAGCTTCCCTATTTGGCTATTGCTTTTATGTGTATAGTTTGGGGATTTTTAAGTATGTATAACAGATTAAAAACAGTTTGAATTCAAACATGTAATAATTGAAGGTTTAAAGCTTTTAATTATCTAACTCTACTGCCTATGTTGAGATGTCATTCTCAATAATGTAAATCATGCAAACATTGATTATAAATAACAAATGCATAAAATGCACACCTAGTGACTTTCCTACTTCTGCCCATCACCTCCCTTAATTACATATATGAGTGACAATTTGCTTTCAAATTTCTGCAATATGAAGAAGAGGCTTAATTTTTCTCTGGTAGCTATTCATAAACAAATATTAGAGAGAGAAAAGCTTCCATCACCATACATAGATGCATCCCTCATTTGGTTTCTGTAGATCAGACAGAGTAGTGTAGTCAATCTTTCTACATCTTATTTATAAATACTCAAATAATACAAGAAATTGTGCAAGTGATTTTAATAATTGGTTCCATGAGTAGGGAGGAAGCCACTTTTGGCTCCAATTGATATTTCTTCACTTTTTAAAAATATATGTGAGAAGCAACCAGGTGGCATATTTAATTATGGATATATAAGAAGAAGCTTATGTCCCCAAGCAGTCTGCAAAAGGCCCTGGAACTCCTCCAAACATGGTTGCCAAATGGTAATCTTTAGTGAGACAGATGGGACAATTATTAAATGCATGAGGACTAATCATATTCACTATAATTAATTAATTAATCAAAAGTGTAATTTAATTAAACTAGGTTTTGATCCTGGCCTGTTGTCTGGGCCTTGTCTATTCTCTGGATCCCATCTATAGCCACACAAAGAGCAAGTGAAGCCCCAAAAAACCAGATTCATTCAGAGTTGGCACAAAACTTCAATTAATTATTCAAATTATTTTTAGAAGAGCTGGATTAAATATTTCTTAAAAATGCATGTATAAAGGGACAAATCCAGGTCAGGTTGCTGCCTGCTTACTTTAGACAAGAATAGAATATGATTGATTCATTGATTGATTCATTGATTATGAACCACCAAGTTGATGTTGATTGCTAGCAACCTTACAGATTGACATTCTCCCAAGACAATATCTCTCCAACCTGGTCTTTTATGTCTTCCAATATTTTGCCCATCGCTGTGGTATTTGAGTCCATCCATCTTGCTACTGTTCATCCAACAGAATACAGAATAATAGAGTTGGAAGGGACCTTGGAGGTCCCTTCTCTTTCCTCTTCTCTTTCCTTCTATCATCATCACTATTACCATGAGAACCAGTTTCACCCTATATATTTAAGATAATCACTGTGATTTATACATCTGGACTCATTCTCTGTGTTAGAAAATAAAGCTTTCCAGCCATTTCACAATTTATCTTCTAATAAGTTTCATTATGTGTTTTTAATTAGAATGCTAAGTGCAGTAAAACAGAGGATGCAAACCTACATATTCTTACTAAGGTGTAAACTGAACACACTTGGAGTTATGTGAATGCTCCAACATTGGACAACCATTTGGCTGAAATGGTATAGGGTTTCCTGCCTGAGCAGGGGGTTGGATTAGAAGACTTCCAAGGCCCATTCCAACTTTATTATTATTATTATTATCATCATCATCATCATCATCATCATCATCATCATCATCATTGTTGTTGTGGTTGTTAGGTTGCCTCTTTTGTTTGAAAAACTAATTGAATTATTTTGTGTGTATATGGGACAAGTTCTAATATTTATTGTCCTTTTACACAAAATGTTATGTCCAAAAGACAGACTGGTAATATGCAGTACAACTGCTGTGTGTTCAAAGTACTACATGCTCAGAATAGGCAAGCAGAAAAAAATCAAACCACATCAATTGACAATGATTTCTTTTTTTGAGCGAGAGTTGAAAAGGAGTCAACTGTGTCCCTTTATACTGAGTCTGAAACAAATAATGCAAAACTTTGTCCAGTGTACTTGAAAAGAACAACTCAAACGTTATTGCTTTTATTGTCACATTTGTAGTCCATTCATTTCTTTTCTCCCAAACTTTCTTGCCATCAAAACTAAATGATACCTAGAATGTAACCCCTTTCTGAATAACCCTCAAGTAAAAATAAATTGGATTTTTCTTTCCCTTGCTGGTTTTTTCAAGCATATCAAATTTGCATCCTTAATCCAGAAAGATCTATAAAATGTTAATCATAATGAACTTTCTATCAAATGCGTCAGTTAAGTAACTAATATTTCATGCTCACTATCAAAGTTTCCCTGTTGGGCTACCACAGTTTTGTCATTTGTTTTATCAGCAGAGCTAGATCACATTTGGTTAAATATCAAACCCAATTACTCCCGCTATGGTATTAAACATGGGAGGTAAGATTTAGATCAAGTCTTCATTCAGCTGTATCAATAAGAAGAAAATGGGAAAGATATTTGAGAAAAACTTGACAAGAACCAAACCAGCTAAATTCCTTTCTAGGTTTCGGCTATTGTTCTCTATTTGTTGTTTCAATGCTTCTAACTGAAAGAGGAAATTTGATAGAAAGGAAGGTCATTACTAAACTATTGGCAGTACCAAATATTTCCAAGCAAAATTAAGAGGTGTATTTCTTTCTGGAAAGTCTAGGGATTGTAGTTTTCAGTTGCAGTTGACATTCTAACATTAATAACTGTTTTATTTTCTCTTTGTATCATCTTCTATATCTGAAGGATACATTTAAATAAGGAAATTCAGTAACTTAACCAGAGTGTTCTTAATTTGTGTGTGTGTGCGCGCGCCATGTACCCTTTTAAGAGTCTGACGAAACCTATAGTTACTTTCTTAGAAAAATTTATTAAAATACCTAAAATAAATTACAAAGATACAAATGTAATACCAAGAAAACTAATTATGTTTGAATACAGTTATCAAAATATTGTAAACATAAATAATATATATGCTTCTTTATTAGTTCATTCAACTAATAAAAATTCCAGCAAAATTTCAGCGGAGGACATGGTGGCAAATTAGAAAGACAATTTTATAGAAAATCCACTCACGCTAACCAAGTGCTGCACTATCAAAGTAACTACAGTTTTTCACAAGAGAAAGTGTATAAGAATATTATTCAGGTGAGCACAAATACACTGCAACCAACCCCCAACACCAGAAAAATGAAAGCTATTGCTCATATAACATCTTTCAACAACATAGTGCCTAACCACTCAACCCACTCAACAGTGCTTTTCATAGTGTATGTTGGTTGTGCTTTAGTGAGCGGTTAGGCACTTTAGATAAAGTTGCATGGCTATCCAAATAACTCAAGGTGGCAAACATATCCAACACACTTTCCTCTATCTATCTATCTATCTATCTATCTATCTATCTATCTATCTATCTATCTATCTATCTATCTATCTATCTATCTATCTATCTATCTATCTATCTATCTATCTATCTATCTATCTATCTATCTATCAGCTATCTAGCTATCTAATTTGGAACATCACTCACAGAATGATGTTACTTTACAGCAACAGAGCAAAATTCTTAGTACAGACAGAATTCAAAGGTAATAAAAAATGGACTCATCCTCTCGGTGGAAAAAGATTTAGCTAAAACTCTCTCTCTCACACACAGACACACAAACAATCAACATGTACAGAAAAAAACATGCTTTGTCAAGAACAAATAGAATTAAGAGAGAGAAACAGAGGGGGGGAAATTGCACAAAGAATGCCCTCATCTTCTGTTGACATTTCATTAAGCCTTTTCACATCTAATGTATATCCTTTTTCTGTCTTTAACTTGGGCAGTTCATTTCTTACAGAAAGTCATTGGTAAGCATATCAAAGGAGTTATTTAATTCTGTGACAAGATCATGACAACAAAAATAAGATAGGATTCTTTGGAGGGCAGCACTTCCTCTCTCCCTTCTCCCACTCCATCTTATACTAGAACCTGAGTATATATTTTTCTTTGAAGTTTTCCTCAATTGAAAAAAAAAAAGATAAACCTGTTCTTATTGAAGAATGGAAAGAAACAGATTCCTGCCAGAAGAAGACCACATACTGTATATCTCCCAGAATCACTATTTGGAGTGAGTAAACAAATTCAGAACAAGCATATGAATTAATTTCATGGATCATTTTTTCTGCTGGATTAGACCAAAGCCTTGCCTTCTCTAGCAAGCTGATGATGTTAGCCCTTCAACATAATCCAAACAAGAAGCACAGCCAGGAGTACTAATTATATATTCTATGTGCCAGTTGTCCACTATGTGGCTCCTCCCCCTGTCTCCAAGGTCATTCCCACATACCATTAATCTGTCTAAAGCAGGCATGTCAAACTGCCGGCCCGCAGGCCGGATATGTCACGCCAAAACCACACCCACCCCATTGCTGGCAATGGGGGGAAAATCACGATACATCGCGCAATGTCATGTGACATCGCGAGTTTGACATGCCTGGTCTAAAGCAGTATTTTTCAGAGTTGGCAACTGACTGAGGAATTCTGGGAGTTGAAGTCCACACATCTTAAACCTGCTGTGTTTGAAAAGCTCTAGACCGGGGGTGTCAAACTGCCGGCCCGCGGGCTGGATGCATCAGTGAAACCACGCCCACCCCATTGCCAGCAAAGGCAAAAAAGTCATGATACATCGCAACATGTCACATGATGTTGCGAGTTTGACACCCCTGCTCTAAAGTCAACATGTTTAAATCCAAAGTGTTTTTTTCTTGAAATCACACTATAACTGGAAGGGACAACTGCATGTTCCAAGGGAAAAATGCAACTGCTCTAAGGACTTGTCAACTGGTGCTACATTAGCACTTCTGTAACATCTTTTTTCTGGTTAAAATCCAAAGCTCTGCCTAGCATCAATCAAAACCTCCACCACAGTCAGAATAAACATGTCAGGAAGATTCAAAGCATTTGGAGAGTTGGTGGACTTTTGAGTTTTCTGTCAATAGTGAGAACCTTCCCAGACCCATTCTGGATCCTTGAGCCACACTGAGGAAGCCTGGATGGAATGTCCTTCATTGTTTATTTCTGGGAGGCATTTTCCATTTCTCTAGGTTGTTCATGGTTTGTCCTTCCTTATTCAACTCATGTATGTATATAATGTTTCTTCCATAACAGAGTGGGATGGGAGCATGTTCTATAGGCATTGTCCATCTTACTCTTTAAAATAGTTTCCCCTCAATTTGGAATTTTCAAAGGCCAGGTTGGGGAAAGGAGGGATTTAAGAGACTACTGGATAGGAATGATTGCTTTAGCACATTTTAGAAGAAAGGATGGTAAGATTCACATCCATTGCCAATTAGAAGAGACAAAGTCTTTAAGTGATATTTTTTTTCCCCAGTGCATTTTTAACTTTATGCCAGAGAAACAACAAAACACCTCTTTCTATTCCTGGATATCTTTCAAAATGATCTCATTAGCAGATACATTTCTTTCCAGAAATAACCTGTGACTATATGAAATGCTAAATAGAGGTTTTGTTAATGAAGAGAGCACCTCTTACTGTCTGCCTTGCCAAGTGAACCTTATAATAGAGTCTCTCTTTCAATCTAACATGCCTTGTGTTAAAAAAAAAAAGATTAACTTGGTGGGCAGGTTTCATTCTAAAATTTTAGCTGATAAATGTAACACAGAAGCTGGAAAATGCACGCACTACCACTGAGAACTTCCATATGCTTAACATTCTCCTAGTCTTTTCTGATCACATTTCTCTTAAAAAAATCCCCACAAAACATAATTTAATAGTAAGTGTATGATTCATTGCTTGATGATTGTTCCAATTTATGATGGATTCCTCGTCGCCTGGGTTTCTTGTGACCAGTTTTCAGAGTTACAACAGTCCACACATCCCCATGGTTATGTGATCATATTTAGGGAGCTTGGCAACTGACTCACTTTTACAGTCCTTTGCAGCATCCCATGAACATGTGATCACGATTTGCAATTATTTCCTGAGCACAATACAGAGACAGGAATTAAAATTGGGAAAATTTTAAGACACATTTCATATTTACTTTAAACACACATATACACAAATTATACATAAAATATTTGAGCCAGGGAAGACATAAAAATTGGCTTAGTTTTTAATGGAAAGAAGTCAGAGGAACAATTTTTAAATTATGGGTTTTCTGAAATCTTTGCATCTCCAAACCCAAACCCTGATCAAATTTGCTGCAAGTGGAAATTAATATTAATATAATTACAAGTGTCACAACAATTTAAGGATAGACATACCGTTCACTGAATGCAATATGCTCTAGCAAGATATTTTGTGTGAGTAAGTTCCAAAAAGTGGCTCACAGCTGAATTCCCAAGCTTTGTATCATTTATAGAGTTTCACGGAAGAGTTTGAACTGAGGAGAGGGCAAATTAAAGTCACCTGTCCCATCTTGCTTGAGTTGCAAACTATCCTGCATTATACAATCCTCTTTGAATTCAGAGATATGCCATGCCGGTATACACTTTTCATGCAAAATTAAATACCACATTTATCTGTGGTATTCACCTCAGCTGTGATTTTAACTTCTGTAGGCATGGACCAGGAGAAAGAGAATTAAGCAGAAGAAATTGTTTATTTAAAGTGGGGACATTTCTCTAGAAATGATGGATGGAACAGGGTGGTTGCAAAGAACTCTACTGTGGGATGGTCATGAGATTCAGTGAGGAGTATTTGCAGAAAATAATTGACACAGCTCAATTCTTTTTAATGTCAAGAGACCATTCCACAATCTTAGTTCAACTTCAAATGTTAAAGGACAAAAAAGCTTAGGGAAAATAAAATATTTATTTGTCTCATATTCAACATTCTCTAGTGCCATAATTAAGGCTCGGGAAGGCTGTATTCTGTTCAATCATTTATTGACTTAATTAAAAGGATAGCCTTAGTCCTCCTTCCTTGGAGCTATGCTTTGAGTACAAATCACATTTAAAAAGCATGAAATTGATAATAAATGCAATATTCTGGTAAGATAATTTTAAGAGAAGTAGAAGAACCATGCTTCTATCCTTCTACTGCATGATAATTGAATCAAGTCACAGCTCTTGAAGAATAGTACCTAAGGCTTTTAAGAGCTCTGAATTTAGTATGAAAAAAGCCAATGAAAACATATATATTTGATAGCCAGAAGCTACCAGATATATAGATATATGTGTATATGTGGAGTAGACTTCTGTTCATCTATGGTGGGGAAAATGGCCTATAATTTCCCTCTGCTTCCTACTTTTTGATCACACTCTCTATTTTCAAGACTCCTACTGTTTCCTTCTGGGAACAGCTTTTGTCTACAATTTCCTTTATTTTAAAATCTACCTCCCACTTATGTTCAAAGTTTGCAAACTGGATGATGAAGAACATAATGCTATGAAACCAGACCTGTAATTTGTACAGCAAAAGCTAAGTGTTGAGTCAATCTATTTTGTAACATCTTACTTTGTCTATTATACAATAAAAGTCAGTTTAGAAAAGTAGAACTGTGTCATCTTCCCAGAGCTGGAGAAAATTGAGCTTTTCATGCATCTCTGTGAAATAGAACTTATTGAAAGGAAACTTTTCTTTGTAGCAACCAATCTCATTATGTGTTACTCAGAGAGAGAAAAGAAGATATAGATTTGCATAATGTTTGTTATGCTGATGGGTTTGACTACATGGATGAAATGTTCATAGAACTCATTGTTGGTTTTAGTGTCCTCTTGACATACTTGCTTAATTAAATACATGTATCCCACTCATGGAACATACTATCAACTTCACAGCTTCCTTGAGCTTGCAAGATTGCAGGAATGTCTTCAAATGGCCACAAAATTTCCGGTGTGAGAGTAAGATGCGCTGAGACCTCTTCTGAGTAGTTTCATTTTCTAAGAATTACTGCATGGGATTGTTGTTTATAAATGGAATGTTTGGAGTTATCCCAATGAGAAGTTTTTATTTGTTTTACAATCAAGTAGAACTTGATCAACTACTATTAATTAGAGCAGTACCTTTTATTCTGGTGAGTGAACAGGATTTGTGCTGGACTTGTTTTGTTATTAAATGGAGGAGGAGGAGGAGGAGGAGGGAGGAGGAGGAGGGAGGAAGAAGAAGAAGAAGAAGAAGAAGAAGAAGAAGAAGAAGAAGAAGAAGAAGAAGAAGAAGAAGAAGAAGAAGAAGAAGAAGAAGAAGAAGAAGAAGAAGAAGAAGAAGAAGAAGAAGAAGAAGAAGAAGAAGAAGAAGAAGATGCTTTCTAATAGTATCATTTTTTTTAACCTTTCTGTCTCAATTTCAGTAGTCCTAGTTCCAGATTCTCAACATTAAGTATGGTTTCCCTGATTTCTAACCCCTTGCTATTTTAGTTGGGAAAATGCTAAGGCATTTAGCTTTACAGAATGAAATAATTTCAAAAATAGAATGTAATCAAGATAACATTTGTATGGAAAGCATGCAGACTTTGGCTTCTTGAATTCCTTTCAGCTTCTTTACTAGAAGTACACATGGGACGTATATGTAATTTCTTCTGTGAAAAAAGTAGCCCCAAATATTTCTAAAGCAATCAAATCACCTATTCAAATCAATCTAATTCAAGGTATCAGACTGAAACAATTTTCCAAATCAAATTTATTTACCTAGGGACCAATCCAAACTACCTCATTCCATTCCATGTTATCCACAGAGGGATAACATCAAAATCATGAGAAGTGATCATGCTGTTTTATACTGTACTAGTGAGGCCATGCTTGGGACACTGCATAGAGTTCTGGTCACCACAATAGAAAAAAGATGCTGAGACTCTATAAAGTGTGCAGAGAAGAGCAACAAAGATGATAAAAGGTCTGGAGTCTAAGTTGTATGATGAATGTTTGAGGGAGCTAAGTATTCCTAGCCTATCGAAAAGAAGGGTTTGGGGTGAGATGGTAACTTTCTTACAGTACTTGAGGGGCTGTCACAGAGAAGAGGGGCTCAAGTTATTCTCCAAAGTACCAGAGGGCAGGACAAGAAGTAATGGATGGAAGCCTGTTAAAGAGAGATGCAACCTAGAATTAAGGAAAAAAATTCTGACAATGAGAACAATTAATCAATGGAATAGCTTGCCTCCTGGAGTTGTGGGTGCTCCATCACTGGAGGTTTTCAAAAATGGGCTGGGTATCCATTTGACTGGGATGATATAATGTCTACTACCTTGAGTAGGGGATTGGACTAGAAAACCACTGAGGTCCCTTCCAGCCCTATGATTCTATGTTATATTTGTATATCTTCTCTCTTGTCTCCCTAATTTACATAAATGAGCATCCTCAATTTCCTACCTATGAGTCAGATTAATATTTAACATTTCCAACATGACTGATAAAGCAATGTAAGATACCAGAATGAATGGAATACCAAATTCTTTAATTTATCTGCATCATAAGACTTTTACATATATGAACGTATTGAGCTGGGTTGATCTTCATCCTGTTTGCTTTGCCAAAACAGCTAGACATAGTTTCTATTGTTCACATTTCCAAATGTAAGATCTTTCTGGAACTGCCCATAATCCATGATATGTAAAGACAGTTTCCAAATAACAATCTATTGACATGGGCATTTATGGGTTAGCATACAACCTTGTTAAATAAATTCATTTCTTGGACCTGCATTATTTAACTTATCAGCAGCTAAAATGCAAATATTAGTTTGTTAAAACCGTCTGAGCAATGAAGATTGAGAGACTGTGTTAATTAGTTATGATGGTCAGTTTATTTTATTAATCAAATTTACACAGCTGTCCATCATACCAAAAGCAACTCTGGGCAGGGCACAACAATAGAACGTTGTTTAGATTCCATGTTTCTCTCTATTATCTAAACTTTCCCAACTGTTATAGTCTTCAGCTATATAATCTCAGCTATGCAATAAATTCACTTTGTTCTTCTCTACTGTTCCTACTAACATTTCAGTGTATTGTAAAAAATAAGGATGTGTAGATACTTTATGTTTCCTCTCATTCCTACATGTCACTAGGTCTTCTTTTGCCTGGAAAAATATTTAACAGAATAACAGAGTTGGAAGGGACCTTGGAGGTCTTCTAGTCCAAACCTCTGCTCAAACAGGAGACCCTATACCATGCCAGACAAATGGTTGTCCAAACTTAAAAAAAAAAAAAAAAAAAACACCTCCAGTTATGGAGCTCCCACAACTTCTGGGGGCAAACTGTTCCCCCGATTAATTGTTATCATTATTAGGAAATTTTCCCTTAGTTCTAGGTTGCTTCTCTCCTTGATTAGTTTCCATCCATTGCTTCTTGTTCTGCCTTCAGGTGCTTTGGTGAATAGGTTGACCCCCTCTTCTTTGTGGCAGCCCCTCTAATATTGAAACACTGCTATCATGTCACCCCAGCCTTTAGAATTAAAAAAAAATCTATTTTTTAATACCATCACCACTTTGGTTCGTTCCTGGTGGGCTTGTTTAATGCAGACTGATGTCCAGTTTCAACACAAGCTGGGCCGAGTCACTATACAAATATCACAACATGCAGATTTAATAGGAACTAGAATGGAACTGTAGCCTAAATATAAGGTAAGAGCTTGACTCACAAAAGCAATTCCACAAAAAGGGAAGTCCAGTTAGCAAGATTTAGAGATGGGCTCATGGATCCATTCTTTTCAGTTGCAAGAACAAACAAGCAAACAAACAAAAAAATGAGAACAGGAGCCTCAGAACTGAAGACAGATAATTTATATTCATATTTGTTGAACAAAACTAGATAAAGACTGAGCTGATATATTTGCATAACGTACGGTTAATATTAACCATTACCTGTTCTTTTATAGCTTCGCATATTGCGGGATTGCAATTTTGTGATTAGTTTATAGATTAGTATTTTGTATCAATACTGTATTTTGTATCAGTATTTTGTATCAAACCAGAAAATGGGTTAATTCAATAAGAATATTCATATGCTGTGTAGACATAGTGATGATGTTCCACAGCAATCTCCAGCCCACAATAGAGGGTTCTGAAAGTCTCACCTGCCAGAGTATTCAAAAAGTTCAACATTGAATTATATTCACAATGTTAAGCAAATAATAATAATAATAATAATAATAATAATAATAATAATAATAATAATAATAATAATAATAATAATAATAATAATAATAATAATAATAATAATAATAATAATAATAATAATAATATCATAAAATTATAGTACTCTCAATTATGTCTACTGCAAGAAGTGACAAACGTCATCATTTTCCCCCTCCCCCTCAAGAGAAAGTATGTGTGTGAGAGAGAGGATGTTATCTGCCTGACCCATAATGCAGACTTCATTCAGAACGATGTTTCATAAATTGTGTAGATATAATTTGTGTTGATTGTATCAGTTTATTTAATAAAATAAATGTACATAATAAGATGTTATTAACCCAAGGAGCCACTTTGTGAATT